>DWMG01005116.1:0-10435 GCA_018244855.1 Elbella merops | reverse complement strand
CTAAAACTCGCAGTCCCGAACTCCAACCGTCAGAACGGTTAGACCCACATTCACGTGGCATGCGGGTTGATAGCGCAACCATGCTTGAAGAGATATGGTACACATTTCTAGAGGTTACGCTTTGACTTTTTAGGGTACATTGTTATCTATACATCTTAATGGCGGAGGTCCGATATAAAATGAGACGTTCATTGTTATCGCTGATCAGCTTAAAAAATATTAGACTCCAATGATACTTCGTCTTTTTTTATGACAGTATATTTCATTATCTCTTTTATGATTTCATTCTCAGACAGATCTCCTCTCGTAATAAGAATGTTTACGATCATAGTCTGCTGCGCTGCCCAAGTTTGGAAGAATACACAATTCTCCAAAAACATTATTAAGAATTTTAATGTGTCCAGATTTTTTATGATATTTTCTTTCACGGTTTCAACAAGGTATATATGTATGTTGCGTCGTGTTCTATTAGGGCCCGCGGGGTAGAAAAAAGAAAAGATAGAAACACCCACCCAATCTTATAACAGAATTCAATATTGTAAGGTGCAGTGGCAATAAGCAGGCCACATCGCTCGAGTGACCGACAAGTGATGGGGAAGTAAAGTCATCGAGTGGCGGCCACGTCTCGGTAAAAGGAGCGTAGATCGCCCGCCTACCAGATGGTCTGACGACTTGAAGAAGACAGTGGGAAGGTGCTGGATTCGGAAAGCCTAGAACCGGAAGGAGTGGCGACGATTAAGAGAAGCCTATGTTCAGCTGTGGACATCTAGAGGCTGACGATGAATGTCTGCTGACTATGAACAGAAATAGCTTCAGCAATAAAGTTTGCACAGGACAGTTATAGTTCAAGGATTCTATCTACATATACATATAGTACTATAATTGATACTTATAATAACTGACCTACGTGAGTAGTGGTATTTAATTGATGGAAGAGTATTCATGTCTTTCAGTTGGAGGTTCGATACTGACATCTGCATTTGATGTCCTATCTGAAACCGCTGTATATTTTGTCTTCATATCAATGTTCTAGGACAAGAAATATAAGTGCATAACATAAAAAAAACAATTCAATGTCCGTTGAACATTTTCAACCTCATTAGGTGTCCGCTGAGTTCTAAAATATGATTCACTCAGACAAGGAAATATTTGTAATGAAGGTAATAAAATACAAATAAGTTTATTTAAAAATATGCATGCACCATAACACGAGAAAAGCACTGACGCCTCACAGCCGACTGTCATAAATCACTCAAAGGGGTTATTTATAAATGGAGAGTGATCAACGCATGTTTTTAAAAATAAATTTCACGCGCACCTACGTTCTTATTAGCCCCGAGTCATTATTAACTGCTCTATAGGCTCCACGAACTAATGCGAATTTACTGCGACACGCGAATGTGAAGTGTTCACATCCCTCTCAGCCCGAGGGAAGAAAGTGAGAAGCAAATAACAACGCATCTCATGTATAATTGGGGTGTGTTTAGTCTCTGTTATTATGGCAATTTGAGTCGTTCGACGAATTGTATACTTAATACGAGACCAATCCATCCAGTCGACGGGGCGAATGATATAATTGATGAGCTCAGCTCAATCGTTAATAATTTATTGCGATTTACTTAGCTTATAATTTGCAACTAACTGCGCTGTTCAACAGTTTCGAATTACTACTATTTCCAATGTCGCAATGGTATACGGTATGATAAATACGATGCGGACGGCCATTTTGCAAAATAAACATACAAACGTTAATACATTACTTCGCATGCCAGCCTCACTATGTTGGCAGACAAGTAGGCACGTACGTTAAATATGCTTTAACGAAAAATATATTGCTATATCCACTACATTCTATACATATAATACCAAAATAATAGCAAATATGACATTCGTAAAAAACTCCTAAAGTTGCGCTTTGCGATTGATACAATACAATTCTGTAAATCGACTACAAATAACGTCTTCTCCACTTGGTCAGTCGTTGCACCCGACACCGCATCGAGAACCGCGTCCGAGATTTCTAAAGCTTGCGGTTTGTGTGCCACCGAGCCGACACCGCACGTGTTACACAACGGCGCAGTTGATGTGTTCGTTGCGCGGTAAAGGTGTCGTTCGGTTGTCGCAAGCCTACACGCACATACGTCCTATAGAACGCAATTCAGCTAGTACTGTACTAGCGATGGATTTTCTCAAGTGTCGAGATGTCAAAATGTCAAAGCGCCTGCATTATTGTAAATGTAAAAAACAATGTTTGTCTGACGATGAAAATATTTAATGTTACGTCGCCAATTACAACATACGAAACAAGGGGCGCTCAAAAAGGCCTCGTTTGAGAGACTCTTCACTGGTACTGTTGTCGGCTCGGAAACTAATTGCCTTCACCCTTTGTATGGATAGCTGAAGTGAGGAATAGAATAAAGCAAATTTTTGTGTGTTTACAAAACACTGGCATCTAAAATGTGTCTCACATAGCAACAAAATTTAATCATACAACTCAAACGATTAACAAAGGGTTAACCAAGATCACCAACCAAAACCACATCTCACAGCAAAGTTTTAAATCCAACCTTAATTACCTAACAAAAGTTAAAATTAAGTCGCTTGATCTCTGCGAATTTTCGAAATTCATTTGTATTTTTTCTACGATATCTTGAATATAAGCAAAAACAATTTAATTTAAAGTAAATAAAGTTCTTCATTTCCAGATAATTTGATGTCATTAGCTGCGATATTAATTATTTATGACAAGCGCTGTATAATAGCTTTTTGAACTTTCCTCCGAGATGAGTTCAATGTCCCGTCCCTTTGGCCGTTTCGCCAAAGATTTCTTACATTTCATTCGGTAGGAGATAGATTGTTATGTTCGCCGGAAATATTTTATTAAAATATTTCGAACTCAAGTTTATTATGATTAAAAATTTGTTTAAACGTTCCCGATTTTTAGGAATGATCCTGAACGATCCCGTAAAATACAACGATCTGAAAGCGTCATGTTTTCAACTTCAGAGTCCTTTATGCCCCAAGCTGCGATCATAAAATATATCCTAACTATGATAGATTGCATTTTTCTCTCATCGCTTTGATATCTTTTCGTGAGCCTTGATATATTAAATATGCCGTCACATTGTTCAGACATAGGGCTTATTATTCACCGGTATTGTTTACGTGGCGTCTGCAGTGAAAGTCGTCGACAGTAATGTACCTACCATCCATTTTAATGATCTAACTTTCTTTAGTTATTACGAGGCAATGTAGTATAGATCTAAAAGCATGGAGCTTCGAGTAAGAGCCGTCGTACTGTGATTGCGTGACTTCATCCCTCCGCGCGACTAAACGTTGTTACAAGCGTTCTGTGTAATAGCTTTTAAAGCGTCTCTGTGTACGACGAGTTTTTTCATATAGTTCCTTTTTTTTGTTCGCAAAAAGGAATGAAGTCTGCCCGTCTACCGCGAGCCCTAAAGGAACCCTTTTGAGCACGTACGTCGTGATGATCCTTTTGTCTGCTGAGCGTCTGCTGTTTCTCTGTTATATCGATTTTAGAGGCTTCGCTTTTAAATTCCGTTCTTCTTTCAAAACGCTTTGTATTCTTGGCTTTTTTGTATTTTGTCGAGCTGTTAATCATAAACTTTCTAGATTATCATGTACTTCAGAGGTTTTTTAAAGCAAATGTTGCAATACCATATAAACCAATTAAACTATTCGAGTGGCCACGCACTCTATATCTAGGTTAATGATCTACCAAATGTCATGTCACTTTTATACTTCTGTAATACGTAATCAAAATTACATTCGGCAGATAGGCGTCGTAGGGAGTTGGAATGTGAAATGCAACATATTGGATGTATTTGCTCAATTGTAACATGGTGGCCCCCCTTTCATTGTAATACATAAGGTTATTGTCTATTAATATTACTTTGAAACAAAGTTAATATGCCGACGAAACTGTCGAACGGAAAGCCGATTATTCTTTCGCGGATATTAATCACGACGAGTAATTGAATACCTATTGAAGACACAAGACAATTGACAGCAAGGTACTGTACTGTGGGCACTTGAACCTTCTGATGGTGGTATTCAAAACGAAAGGTTGGGAAGGCGCGTGTTGTGACCTTGCCGGCAACCTGCTGAGGTCGCACGTCTATTCTTCGCGCTTAATGGGCGAGAGATGACAGCTTGGATAGGATGGCCTGTCAAATCTGGAGGCTGTGTTAACATCAGTCATGTGTACGTCCCATACTGCCTGCTACGCCTGACATGGGTGTAATTTAAAGGTCTTTTGGTTACTTTGTATTATTGATACAACAATGGAATTACGTTGCAATTTATATATGTACATGTGTAATTTCCGATTAAGTTTCAATGCCTGTGACTTACGGTGCCCGTATTGAGTACCAACGGATAGGACAGCTTTTTAGTTTTTAATTTTATGACGACAGAGTTGGAATTGACCAGGATAATTAATAACTTTTCTTGTGATACGCTTCAACAAGATCATAAGCGACTGTCCAAAACTGGAATATCTCGTGTCGCAATCGAAGCAATAAATTCTCCATAGGAAACGGCGAGCATCGCTCGAATGACAGATGTCGAGTGTCAAAAGTCGGGTGATTCACGCAGACCGGCTAACCTCACCGCGTCGCGCGATGTGGCAACTCAAAGTTTTTGTTCGGCCAAGTGGAACGAGGAACGTCAACAATGCGTCTAAAACGCCGAACATCACCGAACATAGCGTTGCCGTGCGCGGGCGCAATTCTTTTATTAATTACCGTGGCCAATTCTGTGGAGGATGTGACGCCATGCCGACGGCGGTATTCGCGCGTGACCCACCTGCAAATTGCCGATGTCCACATGCAATCATTATTCATCCTTGGATCGTTAGAGGTGGAAATTTTATTATTATTATCGACGCGTGCCATCGATCATCGAACATCGTTGTCGAAGCAGATTTTTCCATTGCGCTTACATGGTAAGATTTGTTTCGGTGACGCGAAAAAATTATTGGCCACAACGCTTTTTTATCGTATTGGGGAAACTAATATTTCAGATGGCAGAAATGAATAATTATAATAATTTAGTACTTTTGAAATTGACAAAAAAGTGCCTCTTCGGTCCATGAATAAAAAAAACTAAGAATTATGTTTAAAATAAGAAAGAAAGAAACATTTTTCTCGCGTATACCTTCGTTGATGTACCATATTACTTATTCGACACGTGGAAAGTGAGCGTGCGGTGCATGCGATTAAGTGGCACACTAAATAGTATCGAACACGTCCCTTACGCAACCATTTGCCACAAAGGGCCCAATAAAGGTTATGTCACACGAAATTGTCAATAGAGTGAATCGCTTTCATAACTCGCTCTAATGATCGACGGTATTTTGCGTTCGTCGCACAGCGCGCCGGTCCATCTGGTGCGGGCAGACGGCAAATCAATTAAACCCAGTTGTCGATTCCGTCTTCAGTTTAAACCACTTTGCATCCCGTTCGTTCGGCCGGCCTTGGGACGGACGGGTCGGGTCTTTGTCTATTTGCCATCGTCATGAGTATCAAATTCCATAAGATGCTCTTATAGCCCTGTTTCTTACGAAGAAAGTTTACGAATAGCTTCCCCCATAGCCTTCATTCGCCAATTGGATATAAAATATATTCCATTTTATATCCATTTATTTTGAGGACTGTGATACAGGTCGACGTCGTTAGCAATAAATTAAGAAACGTCACACGACGGAACTGGATAGAACTTTTCGTTCACTACAAATGTTAAGTAGTAAAAGTCGTATGCGAATGTTTCATCGTTTTTATAGCACATGGTTACATGTCAGAGCATTACGATACCTCTGTATACGATACGATACCATGTATATAACGTATTTTCGCCAAAATGTCCTTTACGACCTTTGAGCCCAGAGGTATCGATTAGTGTAATTAATGTTTTAAGCAATGAGCTGAAAAACTCAGGAGACGATCCGACTACCCCACAACAAAAGATCTTGGAGAGTACTGACTACAGGCAGTTTATTGTTGCCCAGACCTTCAGTCATGAGCGTACGATGAAGATAGAGAATATGTTTCAGTGTTTTTTTTCCCTACATGATAAATGTTTTAATATTAAGCCACATATATTCAATCGTATAAAACGGAAACGTATAACAAGCGGCAAGGTTTTCAATTGCAAATCAGCTTATTTTAAAATTGTTAACAATAAATCAAAACATAACCTTAGACGAAATGCGAATGCTCTAATTTCCTGACATCAATGCGTGTTTACGCAACATACCTACATACTTCTATAGTTAACTTTTGCCTATCTATCACGTACGAGAGATTCTAAGAGTAAGAATAAGAGAAGCAAGCATTAATACTTATTGAAAATTCGTCTCATTACAAGTGGGACATATTTCTTGTGTAAATAGTAAAATACAAATGCAACGTATGTATTTTAGTGTAATGCATTTTCCGAAATGGCGGCGTGTCAACAATGTATGAAATTCTTTAACGTAAGGAAAGTGCGGAGCTGGGGAGGGTGGGGGGTCCGCTGCGTATGTTGATCGTATTGCGGCTCCCGGCGCTCGGATTACATACGCGTTAGAATGAAACATGTTAATTTATTACGATTTGCAATAATATTGATGCACAATGCGTACCATTATACGCATGAACGGAGTGGACGGTACAGATAATTAAACTTTATGGATAGTAATTATTTATGTTGTATGATTTTTAATTAACTATTTTTTATAATTTCAAAGTAAGAGTATAGAGTTCAAAAGTAAATGTATATTTAGTACACTGTCATATTTTTATGTATTTTTTTTATTTGAAAAATAGGGACTTACACTCGTACCTACCGATGTAGGACGTCGTCATCGACCGACTACTGGTATTCCCTATTCTTTCCATTCGTTTTACCTTACCCCATGTGTATGTATAGTTCGTCGTTTAGTTTTTTATTGAAAAAGGTTCGTAAAGATGATTCATACGCACGTTACAGCAATGTATAAATAATTTGAGAGGCTGAATACAACAATGGAATAGATTGTACTCGCAGGTACATTGTAGTTATTTATGTATATGTGTATTTTTGTATGTTTCTGACCCACGTACATTCATTATTAAATAAATATAAGTTATACCCGCCCTGTAGTGTACGTGTACTGCGTCACGTGCGTGCTCGACTACTAATATCGGAACAGTATCGTAACCAGACCCTCCGTCCCTCAACTACCAATGCTACTAAACAGAATGCCGCGCGCATAACATTTTTATACAATGTGTGTATGTACTATTTTATAAGCTTCCGCCTATCGTCGGAGCTGTACGCGGTCGCCGCTATTACCACTAGGGTTGTCACCACCCAGTAAAATGATATACATGACGTCCAAAATGAGCACGTATATTGAACTCTATAATATTTTTTGTTAAGGAATAAATCGTCTTTGTTCAATACAATAATAAAAAAATGTCAGTGCGTCGAATCGAATCCGGAACACCTAGTAGGGCGGATCGATACGATGATGTAAAATTTTACAAATTGACTTTTATTACATGTAACTTCTATACCTGCTTTGTATGTGACAGCCCTATTATTAGCAAATAATGTTTCACAGATTTCGACAGTACATTTTCAGTAAAGTCGTGGATAGTCATGCCATTGACCCCATACGCGTTATTTAATTGATGTCATAAATATATTCCAATCGCGGGCACAATCCAGCTTCATCGTTGGCTAGGCTCGCAAGGTCGTTTGATTGCACGATAAATAATTGTACCGCCGGGTCGTGTAAATATTTTGACATTTTACCTTTGCTAGTACGAAAATCGTAAATAAATATTTAACGCCCCTTCTCAGGCAATAAAATTATCATTTTATGGGGCGCTTATTTAATAGTAGGTCGACTCTACATACATAAACATTTATACATATAAGACTACATATATATAAGACTATTTCGGTGATGTCAACATAGCTAGTGTAATACGAAACTCTTATTTATAGGAACCATTGGCGATAAAAAACTGTACGGAACTATACATTGTACATCCCTTAATCTTCTCTTCGTAACCGTTAGAACCTAAAACGGTATAAGACACGTAATTAAAGCTGTACAGCATAGATATTTACCTTTTAGTGGTATCGTTAAAGTCAATTAAGGCGGGCGATCTCTGAGCAGTCCCGTGTAGGGCCCTTCCGGGTGCAACAGAGCTGCCGCGGACACAATGGAAGGATGGTAGGCGGTGTATAACTGAGGCCAGTCACGTCGCCGGCTGACTGATGCGCTGCCACGCCGCCGTTTCCGACACATCTGACCAACGGCTCTGCTGCTTTACATTTTACAACCGTCCATCTGACTGGCGCAGTGCTTCTCAAACTTTGTCACGATATAATTTACCTTCACTAAAATTTATATGAGGCGATCTCTTTCTCATAAATTCGTCGTCAATTATTAGCGTCAATTATTATAATATGATGATGAAAAGTAAAGTATAAAATAAAATTTGAAACTAATCACCGTATTCTTCACCGCTATCACTGCTGTCATCTGTCAACTGTCAGCTGAACACGAGAACAAAACACTTTAGTATGCATGTTTATCTGCGTGGAATTTCAAAACTGGTGATGTCGTTTCAGGTGCACAATTAAGGCTCACTTTCTTGTAGGTTGAGTAACTCTGCGCTAGGACGTACACTCGCGTTCTTAGAACGGATGCCGCTAATCCTTCCACTACCTCGGGCTGAATTACACCGGCTAAGCTTTATTCGCCACAATAGATGATAACAGCATGCAATATTGGCACGTATTACGTTGACAATAAAGATTGATATGGTTCACATGTACTGTTGAGGCGGTGACCGATCAGCACGCCGCGCGGTCTGCGCGCCGCGCGACAGGTCGTTGTCGTTAGAGACTATTAGGCATCTCTTAAATCACTTAGCGAGTGAGTTTCTTGCTTCGTACGTAGGTTTACCCGGTACGAATTACTGGGACTTCTCTGAAACCGTTGTTGATATGATTTTTATTACCTGTTTTTTTAGTTATTTTTACAACTTTCTGATTATAAATTTTCCAAACTTTATCGTCGGCCGGTAAATGCCTGCGCACTAAATCGCGTAAATGACACTTGATTTATAGCATATTTCTAGTTTATATTTCTCAGAATATAGATAAAATTTTTGTAGGACATACCGCAATAATGACATATTCAGATTTATAAATAATTAAATATGCGTTAATTTAAGAAAGTACGTGAATTTTAATGAATTAGGTAAGGTATACAAACCGCTATGCCCTATCCAGTCCCATTTTAAATGTATCCTTTTAACTCATACTATCCATAATTATTTTTACAATTCATGATCTGGTTATAAATAATTCCAGTCCAACATTAGACTATTATAAATTATACACGCTTTTAAGACTTACAATTATTACCCATTTTTCGTATATACAACGTAATATACGAAGTGCACATTGTTCACGTGTGTGCCGATCCTTAAAAGTGACTAAACTATACGTTGTGGAACACAATTGCGCTCATAACTGTTCGATTATTGGCTTTTGCGTCATACGATAACAGACACATGTAGTTATGTCTCGTAAGTATAGAGCTGGGCACAGCGAGATGTCGTTATCTGAATAATATTGTATGCACGCGTACATGCTGTGACTTGAGACGTCATATGACAAGTGCTTAAGGGTTTGTGATGCACTCGATTAATTTCAGATATTCCTAGAGTTGTATGGCATATACACATTTCTACGAGCAATACACAGCATTAGCACGGGAATCTGACCATATTTATTGGATCGATTCATTCTTATTGAATAAAAGTCTCTAAACTGCATAGGAGTTATTTAGAACGTTAGTTCAGTAACTACATACAGAAATTTATATACACATGGGAACAGCTGGGCGGAGTATGTGCTAATACTCTTCGGGTTCCTTGTGGGGGGATATAGGATGTACGCTAGTTGGTTCCTTTCATAGCTTATATGAAGAAATGCAACATGATCGATCTTGATATCCACTCACACCAGTACATACGGCGTCGGTCGATCGGTAGAATCGGTAGTTTTGCGGGCCGCACGCACACTTCCGACGTTAATTAGATCGCTACAACAAACCGCTTGGGTTTTGCATCTCGCCAATTACTAGCCACGTATAGGGTACCCACAACCGACGCCCCATGATAGATAATCCCGAAAAAGTATGTGGGTTGTTTTTTCAGTTTATATTAGATAATCCATAATCTAAATAATTCATAATCTAAAGCAGTGATAGCCTAGTGGTTAAGAAATCAGCCTCTCACTCCGGAGGTCTTGGGTTCAAATCCATGGCGCGCACTTCTTTAGAAAAGTGAGTTTTAAATTTAAATATCACTTGCTAACGGTGAAGGAAAACATCGTGAGGAAACCTGCATACCTTAGAATTTATAAA
>DWMG01005115.1:0-10436 GCA_018244855.1 Elbella merops | reverse complement strand
ACTATGGCCTTAACCCTCTCAATATGAGAGGAGACCCGTATTCCAACAGTGGAATTGTAAAGGGTTGAAAAAAAAAAGAAAAAATACTAGTTTTTGTGTCAAAGAACGGATACGTAGATGCCCATTATATATATCATTTTTAAAAGTGTGTAAAACGAAAAAATTAGTCATTTATATTTAGCTATACAAAAAACCAATGGAATATCTTTATAAATCACTATTTACATATTTTCGTAACAAAGCATACCTGGAACTAAAATAAACAAAAAAGAACTTATGGAAGGAGAAGCGTTAGTGGCAGTATTACTATCATTTTTCTTAGTTCATCTCAAAAATAAAATATTTTTTCGATCTGCAATTAAAAATATTAATGATAATGCCAGTAATATCATGGTTTTTTCTCAAATTCAATAGTTATAGGTATTACCCTAAATTAAACAGGCAGGCATCAGAAACCGATTTAGAAACATATATATGTACGTATATGTATGTATAATCTTATTTCAAAAATTATGCTCCTAGCTATGAGTCTTTTACTAGCACATCAAAATAACATTTTATTTACGAAATAATTGCAAAATATATCATGCTTTATTATTTTATCCCTGCATATATTAATATAATGGGCACTAATTGAAATATTAAGTGAGAAAAGTATGTCAATTAAACATTGAAAAAAAAAATGTTATGTACCTGGTAATTTTTTTGTACGAAACGATGCATTGGTTATCATTGATTTAGACATCGTAACAGTGGTAGTAGCTGGCGATAGGGCAACACTGATTCCCATAGGACCATCACAGGGTTGTCCTGAAAAACAATGCAAATAACAAATAATTATTGTCAGATATAATTTTCTAACATTTAAACATAAAAATAATATAACATCACGCCTGTATTTCCCAAAGGGATAGATTAGGGAGTGTTGTAAACTCTCATGTTTTATCGGATACAATATGTCTCATCATTGGATAATCAATCGATAATTGTGGAACTATTGTTATTCACTGGACACTGTGTTATTACTGGAAATTTCAAGTTATAGTTTGCTTGAACCAAGGATAGAACCCAGGACCTCTTGAAAAGTATTCATACTTGCAACCACTGGGTCTACCAGAATCAGTTTAAATATAATACTGATTACCAGAAGGACTGTTTTGCAATGAGTTAATAACTGCACTGGTCACCAACATGACATCTGGGAACAATTCATACTGGGCTCTCTGATCAATATCCTTCACAGCCTGCAGGGCTAGAGTGTAGAACTCATTGAACATTGCAAAGTATGCACCCTCTATCATTTCCAATAAAAAGTTAGGTGCCACAGGTATTCGGGGAATACATTTCTTTGCATTTGGTGATCCAGGTACTTTCTTTAGAAAACCTTGAGTAACAATTCTGAAACAATTGGAATATAGGAATTGGAATAGCTATTATTACTAACATTTAACAAATATATATTTCGTATTTATATGTTTGTCTATGTAGTGAAAATTATGGAAGAGGCAATTTAGGTCTCTAAGGTTGGTCTCCTCTGCCTATCCCATTAGAAACCTAGTGTGGTGGTATAACCATAGTAATATTATTTCTTTACAGTTCTCACGTTATTCCACCATATCCATAACTGCATATACATAAGTTATAAACGTTTTGGTGTAAGTCATTTAGTTTCTGACTTATTTGACGTTTTTCTCTCAAGACTAGGTTAACTAACTATTCAGGCTATCTCAAATACTTACAAATGTAAAACAGATTCAAAAAATTATATGAAGCATAACAAACATACTTGGAGGCAGAAATACAGAAATGCCTTAATGCCAACTTTGGCAATAAGCTTAACTGACGATTGTATATAAAGTATAACGCCGCCATGACTTTGAGACGATTCTGAGCATTTATCAGCTCCACTTGTGGTAGCGGCCCCCAACTGACTAGCTTCGTATTACATTCTTCCCATCGTCTCAATGCACTCTCTGTCAAGAATTGTGGTCCCAATGAAAGAGGCTGAAAGAATAAAGATAAATTACTGAATTAATACTAGCAATAGTCAAAATGGTAGTGGTCATGTTTATCAGAATTCGATTCATACTGTAGTAGACACAACCCCTTTGCTGGTAGAGTGGTTGCAAGCCCGGCTGCTGATCGCGAGATCCTGGGTTAAAATCCTGGGTCTGGTATTATTGGATTTTTCTTACTTTGCTTTTCTAGTCAAAATTTCTAGCAGAGTATGGCGATAGGTTCACCATCTATTCCACTGTGGGACCTAAACATGATTGGTGAACACACCTGTAATCCATGAAGGGCTATGTAAAAGAGTGTAGTACACCCACAAGTTTCGCCAGTTTATAGTCTACCATGGAATAGGTGATGAGCCTATTGCCATACAAGGGGCATAGATTTATATTCTGAGTCATCACTAGAAATTTCTACTAGAAATTCAATGTTATAAAAATCCAATAGTATGTGACTCAGGATTTCTGGAGACCTCTTGATGATGGTTGCGTGGTTGTAAGTGCAACTGGCATTTGAACGCATTAAACCAACGAAACAATTAAATCAGACATGTTTAGTAATATTTGGATCACAGACCTTCCGAGCAGGAGTTTAAAATCTAAACCAACAGACTAGGACTGCTTGATTTAGTTCTACCACGCTTTAAATTTACGGTAATTTATTACCTCATGATAAATTGATGATTGGGCTAAGGATGGCAATCGAAAGGATACAACTTTTGGTTTTCCAGATTCATCAACAACTTCGAAATTGTACATTCCTGCAAATATAATATTTTTTCTTATTAGAATATATTTTGAGAATTAATGAAAATAGGCAGGCAGGCAGGGTAGGCAGAGGATTGTAGTACATTCCAATGATTCACCTATTATAAGCCCCACTATAGAATTGGGGGAGGGGGGGAGCATAATGCCATAAGCCAAGGGTAAATCCAGACTCCAGAATACTACAAACTATAAGGATATTTAGAATTAACAATTAAGCTTTCGTTTTATTAAATTTAAGGGCACTCAAACAGAAAAATAATTTATGTACAGTTAAAAACTAAGAAAAACTAACCAATCAATAAAGTTTCAATACATCGACAAGACTTCGAACTCCCTTGAGCCACTGCACTCAAATATACATAGACTAATGTGGGAATAAACTGAAGGGTAAACCTTTGGAGTTCCACCTCTTTTGATCTGTAGAAACTGAACAACTGCACACAAACATTCTCGAGCATCTGTAATTTCAAACATTATTCTGTATGTGTTTTAATATCTATATAAAATTTACAAGGTTTACAGTACAGAACAGAGAATGTTATCATGCACTAGTAACACAAAATTTAATTACAAATCAATGAAAGATATACATATTATATACATTACATTTTAATATTATACATATTGCTCAGTCTAAATGCATATAGAATGTAAATTTAGTGTGTGTAAAATTTTATTTAAACTGGATTCTATTATGGTTCTCCAGGCAATACAAGTGAAATAAAGGAATTTAAAATGCCAAATATATTTTAGTCACTGAATCATTATAGACCAATAATATTAAAGCAACATTAATAAATAAAATCTACACACACAAGTTACATCACACATATTAAAGTACTGTGAAACATTTTCATAAACACATATGAGACCTTTCATTGTGAGAGGAGACTTGTGTCCAAAAGTGATACGATAAATGGGTCAAAAAGAATAAGGGTTGCAGTTATTATTTGTATTGCTTAACACTTTGAATCACCTCAATATATTGTTTGTTGAAACAATATTTTATATACAATCATTATATATCTTTTATTCAGAAACCAACTATATGCAAACCAAATATATCATCATCATTATTACTCATAGGCAACATTATTAATTTTCTGCAACATAGAAGAAGCATGTTAGGTTTGTAAGGATAGAGATTTCTAGTACTTGGTGTTATTTGCTTACTCTATAAAGGTCCTGATGTGATGGTACAAAAACAATAATGTTCATAAGTGAAACCACATACCTTTTCATCTGTACCTCCCTCAGGTTGTTCACTGCTTCTGTGCATATCATTTTCATTCTCGCTATATAACAGATTGAAAATTGCTGTTGCTGTTTCATGATTGTGTTCATGTTCAGCAGCGAAGCTTTTCACTTCATTTTCTTGTAGAGATGCGTATTCAGTAAGCCAGTCAGCTATTAAATGCTTCCATTCTGACATGTTAATGTTGTTATAGTTCTTCAACAATTTTGTATTATAATACCCCTATCTTAATAACCGCTCCAGTGGACAATTATCAGTGTTTTAACGAATTCTTTGTGTATAATGAGGTAGGAATTTGGAACGTTGTTTTTTGTAACTATGTTATTAAAACAAATGTATTACAAAATAATGTTACAAACAGGAATGTTTCACTGGTCAATTCCTCTATCAGTTGTAGAAAACAAATATCAAATTAAATTATTATACCATATTCTACAAACCGGATTTGGATGAATCGTAATATGTTTCAAATGAGTATGATTAATTAGAAGTAATGAGAAAGAAGGCTAAATATTTTTCTAATTTTCTGTCCTAATGGTGACATCAATATGTCACATTGACACTATTTTGACATTTCACTTTGAATTGGGAATTGACGTAGATGGTATATATTATTTACTATTTACATCATCAATTCCCATTCTAAAAAATTTGCAGCATAATGTAAAAAATATATAACATAAGACGTAACATCACGCCTGTAATCCCCGAAGGGTTAGGTAGATGAGTATAGTACACTTTTACGCTTCACCAGTACCGTTTCCACTTACCACCACAAAATAGAAGTGAGCCTCACTACTAGGAATTTCAAGTTGGAAAAAACCAATTTTGCCCAACCCGGATATCGAATCTAGGATTTCATATTCAACAATCGCGAATAGGGAGAAATCATAATGTATGTGGGCATCGAATGCTTTTATTACAAGTGCTGTAGGCTTTTATTACAAATGCTTTTTATTACAAGTACATCTCTGCAGCAATGTATTAGAACACCATTTTTTAATATATGTGTCATGAAATAATGGTAATAATTTAATATATATGATTTCTTTTTTATTATTTGACGTTATTCTATAAGTACTGTTCTTAGGGAAGCACTTATATAATATGGTCATCTCTCTCTTACGCCCTTACTGTAGTATAAGTGAGCTAAGGATGAAACCATATTATAGTTAGCTCTTTTGAATTGCTTTATTGTTTTAAAACTTATTGCACATTTTTATTTATAAATATAAACGCAATAAATTTAGGAAATCTGGAATTTAACTGTTGTATCTTACAATGAAATTTATTACTAACAATAATATTGTTTGTCGTCAGCACAGAACCTGCCACGTATTAAAACCGAATGCTATGTCAAAGTCAAACATTGAATTGATGACTTGACGACTGTCAGTAGTAATACAATAAATTCAAAATAATTTTACCATTTTAACCATAACTAATAATAAAGTTATTTCTCAATGGGTTCGTCACACAGTACTGAAGTGCCTGGGGGTGGATCGGAGGGATACCATGTTTTGCGGGTTCGTAAATTAACACTAAACTATGTTTTGTTTTTCATGTACTGTACTTCGAAATACACGTCAGTAGTTCCTGTTTTTCAGGTCCAAGAAGGTTCGCCGGGACACCAGGCTAGTCTGGAAGCTTTCTTTGACTTTATTGTAGCTATAGAAAACATTAGATTGGATCAAGACAACGATACATTGAAAGAACTGCTTAGCCAAAATGTGGATAAGTGTATCAAAATGCTTGTGTACAGTAGTAAGACTCAATCAGTACGAGAAGTAATGATCACTCCGAGTGCTAATTGGGGAGGCCAGGGTCTTCTTGGGGTCAGCATACGCTTTTGCTCATTTGAAGGTGCTAATGAAAATGTGTGGCATGTTTTAGTAAGTATATTTTGTAAATAGTTACATCTAGCATGCAGTAGCAAAATTAATGCAGAGCTTTTAACATGTTTGTTACTTAATTTTGTAGGAAGTTCACCCATCATCCCCAGCCGAGCTTGCCGGATTAAGGCCATTTTCAGATTACATCATTGGAGCTGATTCCATTATGCACGAGAGTGAAGATCTATTCACATTGATTGAGTCACACGAAGGCAGAGCACTTAAATTGTATGTTTATAATACTATGGACGATACTTGCAGAGAAGTTCATATAACACCGAATCACAAATGGGGAGGCGATGGTAGTCTTGGATGTGGCATAGGATATGGTTATCTACACAGAATTCCAATAAGGAATGCTCCTGTTACATCTAAAACAAATTATGCTCCTCCAAAACCAGCGGTATGTGCTTTTATTTATTGACTCACATGTTGCAAGAGCACTATGTCTGATAAGCTCTCATGTGATTGTGTTACTGTTTACAAATATATATTGTCACAGATTATATAATTGTTTTGGCACAGTTTTGTGCATTATGGTCATTGTTGGATTGCATGATTAATTGTTGATAGATAGAAGGTGATGGCAGTATGCACTGTCTAGATTTATTTTTATTGGTATCTGCATAAAAAATACTAGCTGTTTGTTTTCTTGTGACTGGATCACCTATTTACTTATATATAACATGTCAGAAACATCACACACCTGGACCTGTCTCTGGTTATGGTGTATCATACACTTGCTACAACAAGTGTGATGCAATGTAATATTGCTTAAACAAATTTAACCATACATTAAAACAGCAAAAAAAAAAGGTCAGAGAATTATGTGAGCACAAAAATTAAATATACTTTGTGTTCTATTGAAATCACATTATACACCATGGACTGTGTGACAAGCTGCATATAAGTTTTAATCTATTAAAAAACTTGTTACTGTGTGCATTAGTTGTGTGTGTGTTTGTGTTCAGTCTGCGACAATAAAATATTACAGCATGAAGTGTAACATGAAAAATTAAAAGTATAAATTGTGTTTGTTGGGTTTGTTGAGTGTAGCCTATTATGTGAGTTTTTAAGTGCAACATCTCAAGTGTAAAGTAATTGAAGCTAATAGCTCATTTGTCTAACAGGTACAGCTGCAAACATCCCAACAGAATTTAATATCCAGCATTCAAAGCATGAATATAAATCATGAGAAAACTCCACTAGGAGTTGGAATTCAAGTTGCTAATTCTCAAGAAGAGGTAGTTACAACTGTTCAGTCGCCCCCACCGTTCTTGTCAGGGGTGCCCATGGTAAACCCTGCAAGTTTTGCTACTCAACCTACAACCTCACAGCCATCTTTGCAAGTGACTGCCCAGCAAGAAAATTTGCCTGCACAATCTTTGTCACAATCTGTAGTATCCAATATGGCGGCCTATTCTAGTAGTAAGTATAGATTTATCTATTTATTTTGATATATGATAAAATTTGAATTTTTTTTAATCAAATTAGTATTAATGACAGGTTAAAAATAATGATACCAAAAAAAAAACTATATTGGTAGGCAGTAAGCCAGTAATTTGCAATAATTTAATTAATTCTGTTATTTCAGATTTAGCAGAGACAACATTAACCAACCTCGGCAGCATACCATCTGTTTCAAACATGCAGCCTCCAGCGCCATTACCAAATTTACCAGGCATTCCAATGAACCAACCCCAACCTTATATTCCTATTATGCCTTCTTACACTGCAAGCACACAACAGCAACTTCCTTCCCCACCCACATTCTATTCTCATAATACCCCATTAGTACCTACTTTTGATATGAGCAATTTTAAGCAGCCACCTATCCAGCCTCCTCCAATGGGTAGTGGACTGTCTGTTGTGACTCCGGTCTCGTTACCAGGGATGCCATCCATAACAGTGAGTGCCACATTACCAGTTTCCACAATGCAAGAGATTCACCAACAACAAACAGCACATAACCAAGATTTGTTATCGTGAAAATACTGAGTGGAATTGATGATTCAATTGATAACAATTTGTTTATTAGATATGGCTTATACATTTTCTAAGTGATGTATTATATATATATATATCTGTGTACGACATTGTTTAATTTATTTTGGATGTGATGTTCAAATTGTGTGCAATGAAGGACTATGACAGAGAGGTAGCTTGGCCAAATGTAAATGAAGGTACACTGTAGATGGCATAATGGCATTTCTAATAAATTAAATGGCATGTGTACATTACAGAAACGAAGCTAGTAGGTTTCCATTGTGAACATTCTCTGAAGTGTACCAAACTGCCTTTCTGCAAACAACAAATATCTAATATATATTAAGTATAACTGGATATTACAAATAAAACCAAATTTGAAAATACATAATGTTATTATTTTATTTTAAACTATTCACAAGTCACAGTATAAAAGTATGTTAATTATTATTCATATTGTATTTCACTTTCATCTAAAAATTATTGCATTTTAGAGATAGAATATAGTAAATTAAGTATTACTAAATAAGAGCTACAAATAAATTGTTGGGTTTAGAAAGTGCTCGGAAGCATAATAAATTGCATGTTATCATAAAAAACAAAGTAGCCTCTTAAGAAGATTATTGAACCAATATTTGTCACAAGGCATGATTTATAGAAACATTTATTTTGAATTCCTAGACTAAAAAGATCAGCTTAGGTTTTTTCTGTATGACGTCATTTCAAATAGTGCAAACAAATATGTTTATTAAGGAAACGAAAAAATTAGATTTCGTAATAATTTAATGTTATGTTATAAAGTAATTATTTCATAGACAACAAGAAGTAAGTAATAGAATGAATAGTATTAGAAAAATATGCTTATAACAAAATGCAATAAATAAACAAGAAACACTTGTATCAAACTAAATTTATACTTGGGCATGGATAGCTATATAATTTAATGAATATTTCATATTAGGATTATGCCCTTATTTTACCATATTTAACAGACGGATGTGCGGGGAGAGAAAGATGATTCTAGTTTAAAGCTACTCTGCGGGTTGTATTCATCGGGAGGTAGTTTCTCGGGGTCCAGCCCGAGGCCGAGGTTGTCGTGTCCGCGGGTGAGGGTCGTGGCGTCGCTGTAGAACACTCCGCCCGCCAGCTCGGACAGTCGGCGCCGCCGCCTCGTGTCCTTGTCGTCGGCGACGCTTGGCGGCCGCACGCTCGAACTGCGTCGACGCTCTGATCCCATCCTTGTCGGAATTCTTAGAGCTTTCTGTAATATTGTGTACCTTTAATATTTATATGGAAACTGCAACATGATTTATTGCAAGATTTATACCAACGTTTGAAAACTCCATTGATTTTATGAACACAAGTAAAAAATCATCGCTGCTACGTATTGGCTTAGTTATTATCAATAAATAAAAAAAATAATAATAATCGACCCATTATAATTCCACTGTTAGAACATGGGTCTCCTCTCTTATTGAGAGGGTTAAGACCATAGTCCGCCATGCTGGCCACGTGCGGGTTGGCAGACTTCACACACCTTAGAAATTTTTTTTTACAAATTCTAGGGTGTGTAGGTTTTCTCACGATGACTTCCTTCACCGTTAGCAAGTGATATTTAAATTTAAAACGCACTTTTGTAAAGAGGTACGCGCAATGGATTTGAACCCAGCATCCCCGAAGTGAGGGGCTAAATTCTTAACCACTAGGCTATCACTGCTATTCATTTATTTATGTTTTATTTTTTCTTCAACCCATTAGAATTCCACTGTTAGAATACGGGTCTCCTCTCATTTTGAGAGGGTTAAGGCCATAGTCTATTTATTATTGCTAGTTATTAGTATTATTGTTTAATTTATTTACCTTCCATTTGAATGATCGTAAATAAATCACATTTTATAATGGTGTTTTTCAAAACAAAAATCCAGAGCAAATAATATTTTCTTGAAACATTGTTTTCTTACCTTGAATTTTATTGGCAAGGAGTTCAAGAATGATACTATGGGCGGCGAGATAAGGTCTATGGGGACTTCTGCTGGATCTGTTACTCCAGTGATGACGGATACCAGCAGACCCACTATCAGAGTGGCCATGCATCCCAGACCAGAGTACCAAAGATACGATATCCTAAACAGCCAGAATACGTTCTCGTCGTTATTTTCGCTGAAAAATAATATAGAACGAATAGTATGAATAATTGGTTCTTAATCCTTATAATAATGAATTTGTAACACATTGCTACACGGTTTCAGCAGAAACTGAGACATGTAGCTGATTTCATAAAAATAAAGTAGGAGAATGTTTGAGTAATACCTTTCATCGATAGACATGTGTGACGTCAGATTGTAATATGCAGGACAGGACTCTACCGACGCAGGTAAACGATGCTGAGTCACCTGTGCCAACTGAGCGCCTCCGCCCGCTGTCACCACCAGAATCAAACCGAACACACCACCCGCTACTGCTCCCTGGACATTCATTAAAATAAAAATATTGACTGCTTCGTTGGTCGAGTGGTTGCAGGCG
>DWMG01005114.1:0-10438 GCA_018244855.1 Elbella merops | reverse complement strand
TTTAACTCTTATGTTAAATTGGCTATGGCCTTACCCCTCTCAATTTGAGAGGAGAACCGTATTCAAGCAGTGGAATTGTAATGGGTTGAAAAAAAAAAAAAAAAAAAAAAAAATGTTAAATTGCAATTCTACAAACTGCTCAAAATTTTCTTAGCCTCAACGCTTGCTACTCAAAAACTTATATTAGAAAACATGTAAAGTTATGTAAGACTTCACCGGCAGTTCTGGTATTTAAATAGGAAAATTTCGATAAATATATTCTAGAAACTTCATATCACACTTGCTATATATTCTTATATGATCAAAGGATGTTGAATGAAATGTATGATTGTTATATGAATGTTTGAGAATAGATTATGTTGAATGAAATTTTATCACTAGAAGGAGGCAACGCTCTAGCGAAATAAGGAATTGCTTTAACTTCGTTCGTTACGTAGCAGTCGCTAGCTTTGTCGGAGTCCCTGTAGATAATGACATCTATTAGAACATTTCTTTTATATCATGTTTCGCCGTTCACGTTGAAGAATGCCCGTGCCTATCAGGAAACGTTAACAGGTGAACATATATGTCCTAGTCTTCGTTGCAATGTCTCTGGAAGATCGTTGCTTTAGTATTATAAACTGTATAAAATTTATCTATATCTGTGTGTCAAGTCTCGTAGGTAATCTACTCGTATATTTCTGCTTCATTGATCAAAGCTGTTAACTACGCCGCTCATGGCAGGTCTTATATAATACATATTTCATTGGTACGCGTTCACACATTTTTATATTTCATAAATGTAACGATACTCAAGAGGTGACACACCTTTCCCTCATTCATCGTGGGACGTAGGTATACCTAATATAACTGGTGAATCGTGGGAATGTGCTATATTTTTCGGGCTACCGGAATTTCGAGGAAATAAAAGCGTAATGTTATGACGCTATGCTTGAATTTTTATCTAAATTTCCAAGTTGACTGATAGAATGACATCCATGATTCGATAACGAAAAGACATATTTACGGCGCTAGTAAATGAGACAATGGAATCTTGGTCTATTGGCGGGAAAACGTTTTTATTAGAAACGTCGACCAAGCGTGTTTTTGTCTCTGCGGACCCAAGTGATGGCAACTATTTCGCTTAGGCTTACTATTTAGCGGGGCAGTGCTGCCAGTATTTTAAAACTATGTCTCACGTGGAGGATTTTAATTATCAAATGTTATAAAGGGTATAAGCTTGTAATTAATGTAAACAGTAAATAGTGTATCATAATATAAATTAAACGTATTCTTATATAAAATATATAACTATGACGTATTAGGGAAAACTTACGGACAAGGTTAGGAACAAACAAGCAAATCATAATACTTGCTACTCTATAATAATTATTTAATTTCTTACACAAATTTAATTTAATATTTCTTGTCAATATTTAAACATACATACAAATAAATCGAGTATATTTGTTACAGGAATATAGTTAGGTCACAACTTCAAATTAGACTTTCATTGCTTCTGTCATACGGTAGAGTCGTCATACATGATTTTTTTTCTAGGTATATAATTTTTTTCAAACCCTTATATCGTGTACGGGTTGGCAGACTTCAAACGCCTTAGAGAACATTTTTTTTCTTGACTCCAAAGTGTGTTCCCAGGTATCCTCACGACGTTTTCAATCACTGTTGTAGCAAATGATATTGTATCTGTAAGTACTTAAGAGCCAGTTATCAATAGCAAATAACGAATGGAAACCCACATCTGTTTGTAAATTTCGTGCTAAACAGAGCAACGGTCTCAGTTGTAAGGAACATTTTCATCTGTTTCGAATTTAACTAGATGTCAATCAACTGTCATGTTCTATAAGGTTGATATGGATTAGACCGACTAAGATAAAGCTGCCCGCATGCATCAATGTTAGTCAGTGTCTACGCGATGTAGTAGGTATACATACCTATATGCATATATGCATGAAATTATTTTCGCTGCACTTATTGCACTATTAAATTAGTGATTAAAAACACTGGACATAAATAACCAACAGAGGAGGATGACGTGCAGTCAATATGAATGCAAGTTTTAGATGTAGGTACATAAAATTTTTAAAAATAATATTTAAGAACAGCTTATTTAACTATATCTAATTCCTTTTGTAATATTTAATTTTGTATGAAACATTTATCAGTACGCGCCATACTTTACTTTGGAAGTACTCGTACACACTCACCCAGCGATATAAATAATTGCCTTAGGGTGTACGTTCGCTGGTTCTAAATTACAAAGTGCACACGGGATTGTCAAATCCATTTATTATCTTTATTTTTCTGGCTGTGAACTCGTTCATGGTTCATGTGCTAAATATACAGAATGTTTATTTGGCAAACCCTTTAAAAGCGAAACAGTAAAGCGTTCGTTTATTAAAAAAACAAAAGATAAATGGACAACGCTACATACAATTTCAATCTTAGTTTTATAGCTATTAAAACTGTTCGTTTGTAAACATTTCACGCTATAAAGAAGCAACGGGTTAGAACGGCTTAGAATATTTCATACTTATACTTAAGAGTCGGAAAGTGACAGGTTATATTTCCCGGGTATATCGCGGAAATGTTAAAATGAAAAATTACCTGCGTGTGGCGGGGCGTTCGCTTCATAAATGGCGTAAAGTGTGTATAAAACTGCTCATTTAACTTTGCAGAAAATATGTTTACCTCGGTTGTTTACTTAGTTCTCTTTGCCTATGAATCTGTTGAAAAGAAGAAAAAAAATATTCACGTACATTATGGTCAATTACATACTGTATGTTACAACTAATGTATACACGTGCGATGAAAGTGAAACTTCTCGCTGATACGTAGATAAAGAGATTTTTACTACTATATTTTGTAGGAGACATTATTGTTACTATGGACTAAAGATTTAATTAATGTTAAGGAAAAAATTAGATACCTAGAATCAAGATGGCGATTTTCTTTGCTTGGATCCATAGCCATGCAAGCATCTAAATACGCTGTGCGAGATGGCTGAACATCATTAGGTATTAAGCCATTAAAAACAGAAACGATCTCTATCTCGTTGAGGAGGTATTGGCAATAACTTTGTGTCTTGTGGCAACAACTACCCATAAGTTTTATTTTAATTTTACGCAAATTACTTAATACATAATATTGAAAAGTTTTATGTTGAAGAAGAACGAACCAATAAAAAACTTCACCAATTGTGTAATCATTATGCAAAATGTATATACGAGTACTTATGTACATATAACAGTACAAAACGAATTCCGTTCAACACGTAAGTCATGTGTACTGTATGACGCTTACGACATTTTGGCGTTCCTCCTCGCCTGATTTTAGATTTTCGTAACGCTTGAAAAGCTTTTACTCCTTCATCAACGAAGTATCACTTCAAAACCATGTTGGTTGACTCATGCAAGACATTGTAGGTACTGCAGCTGCTGAAAATTTTCACCGCGCACGTGCGCCAACTGAGACAGTGGAGTCTGAAACGTGGCGGTGACTGTGTGGAACCGTATTAATCATCATCATCAGCCCGTGTCAGTCCACTGCTGGACATAGGCTGCGGCTCGACAAACGTAATGTATAGATGACGATCTGCGAAAGGCTGCAGGCAGATGCTGGAGGCGGGAAGTCGAGGACAGGGCGCGATGGTGCTCATTGAGGGAGGCCTATGTGCATTAATATAACACTTAAATTTCTGGAACGTTCTATTTACTACAGCTCGTTATATATTGCTTCTCAAAGTATGTTTCAATGAAGACGAAGCGCGAATAAAATGTTATGAAACATACAAGTTCGTATTCGTTCAGCGTAGTTCACGTATAGTATTATTATTATCTGTACAATGTAAGATGCACACCTGCTTCCAACACGTCTTGCTATAAGTGTCGCTGTTGCGATTTTATATTGCTTATTATTTTCTTTAGGCAATACACTAGCTGGTATATATTTATTTCCACTACATCGTGGACAGGCTTATAAAACATTGATGTGTTAACATTTTGTTCATGGTAATTATATAATCATATAATTATCAAAGTATTTTCAAATGAAACGTCATTATCAATAAATAATTTATCGTTCCTCAGTTGGATACGGGTCTCTTTTCAGAATGGGACGTAATAAGAAATAAATTCGCACTATTTACATTGGTACAAAATCAAACGTAATTATAATTAGTTATGCAAACGTTGTATGCATAGAGCAGAAGATCGAGCTCAGTGGCGTGCCAGTGGAGAGGCCTATGTCCAGCAGTGGACGATGACAGGCTGATAGTGTGTATGCAAACTTTTGATATGAAATCGACTTTGATTGAGCAACGATATGTATACAATGAATCAATGAGGGTCTAACTGTGATTTGTTTGGTCGTAATATGCAAATTATGGTATGGATAAATCAATCTGGAACTGATTCATGCTCGTAACGTTAATGCCAAAAGGTAACTGGGTTTAATGCCAAAAGGTAACTCACACGCTGTGACAGTTATAGTCATTCGTAATGTAGGTCGCTTGTATATATATTTCGGTGATAATGTATAAGAATAATAATAGCCATTGTCACGTCATAACACGCTCGAAGGACGCAAGGTGTCGTAAAAAATAATAAAAACGAACTCGACGACAATGGAATATTTTGAGACCAACTTACCCTGCATTTTTAAGATATTACTCGCCTTATGTTTATGGCACGTAGGCTTTTATAACTTGGCAGTAAAAATGTAAATTTCTTTTTTTATATTATGAAAATAACCATTAAGACTTTGGCGTCCGTAACATTTGCAATTTCTATAGCGCGACTTTTAAACATAGGGTTCTACATATATTCAATAGTTTGGTTGGGAATGCCAAGCTTAACTAGTGAGTGATTTTCGATAAGTCACATAAATATTCGCTTCATATATTTGTAATTGTTATGCAAATTCACACACACTCACACGGTCACGCACACACATTGTAATCACACATTTATATAAATATTCTCCGGATCTGTATTTATGAGTTCCTCACACGCATAGTTTATGGAAAATAGAGCGGACTAACTGAAGTCCACTTTTTACTTCGACAAATACATAGTGTCTATTGGTTGCCGATTTAGTAGATGACGCTAAAGTCATTATAAGACTTGCATTTTTTAAATATTACATTAATTAAATTTACGTTTTTCATAAGAATACTATGATAAATACTTCACAATATTTAGTACATTGTAATATTTTAAATGTTTAGTGTGCAGATCTATTTTAAGGAATATAAAGGGTGTTTTATTCATTGTCCACGCCGATGAATTTGCGAGTGGGAATTAGTTTTCAATTAGATTCAGAATTGGACTCGGAGCAGTCTCCGCTCTCCGCGCTCAGAAACTACCACAACCCCATGGTTTGTGGTAGTTTCTGAGCGCTTCTTTTATTGTCATAGGTACCGAAGAAGCTTAAAGTTTTCTTTTCTTATTTATGTCCTAACATTAATTGGAAGTACATATGGTGTACTTCCAATTAATTTAATTGTAGTATTAAACACTACTATCTATATAAACACCTCGTTAGTTGAGTAGTTGCATATGCGACTGGCGGTCGGGAGGTCCTGGATTCAAATCCCGGAACGGGTGTGTTCCATTGCGTGTGGTTGTATAGGCGGGTATAACATTGAAACTACTCTGCGACGAATATGTTTATTGCTACGCACTGACTATCGACATGCTATACGAACGATCGTCTATTACTGCCTAGAATTTATAACAACACGTACATTTATTGTGCAGACGGCACTGGTGCCTATTGGATTTTTTAATTTAAAATTTTTGGTAGCTACTCGGAGTCTGGTCTGTGCTCAGTGTATAGCAGTAGACTCACCATCTATTCCATGAGACGTAAACGCGACTGGTGAATCGTGGGAGTATACTACTTCACTCCTCTGCCTATTTCTGCCTACGATTACAGTTAGGTTACATTATCTAAAAAGAACTTTGTATTAACACAACAGATATTCCCGTAGACCGTTTCGCCCACACACAAAAACCAAAATAAGCAACACACCAAAGTTTTCATACGGAATTTATTTAATGAAAATGTCGGAACACGTTACTGCCTCAGCTTTACACATTTCGTACTAACTTTGCACGTCAAACTTCGTTTGATATCGAATTGTATCTTGTATAAATTTGTATATACAAGTAGTTCTTTTGAATTGTTTCGAATACGCACATTCCGACCGAGCTTTTAATGATAATGAAAGGAATAATCACTCCGAAATCTTTCTTAAAGTACATTCGAAGTAATTTAATATAAATGATGTTTATAAGTTCAGACACAGATACTTATGTTCATCCCAAAAACATTTTCTATGCATAGGGATCAAAACCAAACTTCCGCGGCGATCAGTCAGTAATCACTCACTAAAAATAAAATCAGTCAGGTCCACCAAAGAAGTCCTATATAATATAATAATCGACCCATTTATCATTCAAGTGTTGAAATATGGGTCTCCTCTCATATTGAAAGGGTTAAGGCCATTGTCTGCCACGCTGTCCAAGTGCGGGTTGGGAGACTTACTAAGTCCTAGTATATTTTATATTGTCACATCATTACGTTAGGTCCTTTACGAAGTAGGCAGAGAGGTTATATGAATACATTGATGCTTAGTCAAAAGATAAAACAACAGAAATATATAAATATATATGGTTTTGTGTACAGAATAAATTTTGTTTCACTATTACATCTCCAATATTCATCATCATCATCGCCATCATCGTCATGAGTTTACTACCGTCCACTGCTGGACATATTCATATTATGTATAACTTATTTCATTTCCGAGGCACTAGAATTTTACATACAATGGAAGTATAAATCTATTGTGTGTGAATAAAAATAGGTTTTTATTGACTTCGTCGTAATACTTGAACTGTTACAAGTACCTAAGCGATCGAACGTCCTTCGATGTTTATCTATGAAACCACTTATACTATTTCTTTGGTAGATATACAAGTAGGTACATGTTATATACTACGCGAAAATATATTATAAAATCATTCGAGATGTTTCTAAGAAACCAATCATTTATGGAGTGTTACAAAATTTATTATTATTCGTAGAAGTATATTATTAAATGGCGAAGTGTAGGAGGTCTGTAATATTAATACATACATACTTTCACGCCAAGTCTCTCACGGGGTAGGCAGGTAGCACGGAGTACCAAATATCTCTATTTTTGCAGACCTGCCGTGCTTTTTCTTCTATAAATACTGTTATATAATTTGCAATATTAATGAATACCGGTATAGGTATTAACTAATAATCAATATGAATGATTAACACATTGATCATTCAGTCTTCCTTTCTTATGTTACGAATTCGAACAGAGAATGCGAAATAAGTATCTACAATTAATGACCCACTGTGTTTTAAATGTAATGAATGAATCATTCGGTTAATTTGTGCTAATTGGTGCTAAGTTGTGCACACAGTTGTGTGTCAGATACGTAATTTTCAAGTTACACGTGTAATATTTTTGTTACAGCGATTGGATATTCGGGGTCCGTTACTGTCAGCTGAGCAACTTCATAGCGAACGTCACGGTGGCGGCCAGCGTGTTCACTCTCACGGGCATATCTTTTGACAGGTGAGTCGACATTATTTTGAGAGTTTTTTTTCTCCCATTGTTTTTATACTCGGCCGGTTGTTTTTTGTATAGCGCAGTCAATCTAGACACAGCTAAGAGCTCTGACAGTGAACCGGCAGTGACGCAGGGGGTGTGGAAAAAATGTGTTCTATAACCCTCATTACGCATTTCTAGCTTGGGGGCTATGGGTAAAATCTTCTGATGAAGGCTGATGATGATGTTTTATATTTATAAACTAACCAACTTTGTTCTAAAGCTTGTTTTATTTTGTCATATATTAATGTTAGCATTGCATTTATATAGCTTTATTAGTGGGTATTATCATTTCTAATTCTGAGAGGAGACCATCGTTTATCAGTGAAACGATAAAATAGTTGATGACAATAATGATAATAGCGGTCCAGGTTCTAGCGATAGGAGTATGCTTGGAGCTTACCACATCACAATGGTCTAGTACAGACTTTGATTTTGTAACTTGTATAACAACTGGAATGAGCTGTTTAGAATGGAATAAATCAAAGCGATCTCCAACCCGCATGCCCAGCGTGGAGATTACGGGCATAAACCCTCTTTAGGTAGGCCTATGTCCAGCAGTGGACTGAGATAGGCTGATGATGATGATGATGAAATCAAAGCACAATTGAGCTGAATAGTTGGAACTGGACAAAGGGTTTCCACTACCGTGAAATTAATTCCGTACCGAAAATTTGGTGAGAATTATTATTAATATAGAAGCGACTCTGTAAACGGTTTCTAAGCCAATCTCTCGCAACAGCCTGGGACTAGCTTTATTCTTCAGTACCTCCATTCATAATAAAGAAATTGATCCAGGACCCTCATGGCTATAAATAGATCATAATAAAAATTCGTTTCCATCTATATTTCTTATCACAAGAAACATCTGTTGAAATAAAATGAATAAGGCGATTTATTCAAACTAATTTACTTTGATTCCGTCGTTCGGAAATTGTCCTCCGCTTCTGAGAAATGCGTTGATTGTTTTACATTAGAAATATCTACATAGATTAGATTTATGTTACTAGATGATACCTGCGACTTCGTCTGTATTTAGGTATATTGCAAGAAGATACGTGTATCACAATATTTTATTTCTAAAAACGTTATCAGCAGTTGGATTTGAAGAGCTGAAGCTCGAGCTCAGTGGTGTGCTATTGGAGAGACCTATGTCCAGCAGTGGACGGGAGTAGACTGATGATGATGAAAACTTGGCAGAATTAATTGAAAATTGTCGAGTTGTTTTTCAGTGCTGGGCGCACAACGGTAGACCTCTATCATTTCATTTATATAGTTTAATATCTACATTAGAATTGTAATAAATATAAAGCTCCAACATTGGAATTATAATGGGTCGATGAATTATTATTATTAATATATAAAGTTGTTTAAAACTATACTATACTATATATATATAACCTATTTAATATAGACATCCTATCATCAGCCTATCTCAGTCCATTGCTGGACATAGGCCTTTCCTGAAAGGGGGTTTAATCCCGTAATCTCCACGCTTGGCATGCGGGTTGGAGATACCTTATGAATCTTGCTAAGCATCGTCTTATTTATTACACCTTACCTCACAACTCTGATATTTTCTAATTTAATATTAATTCCATTTTCCCTCTTCCGTGTGAAATAAAACACAGCATCAAGGGAAACAAATGTCTTCGGTGCTTTAATAATGTAGTGAACAACACACGTGGTTTCGTTCTGCCGTAATTTGTATGCATTGGAGATAATAATATACGTACCTATGTAACCCTTGTATTTTATTTGGAATTTCATGGTGAATATATAAAATCTTAGTATGCCGTAAATATGAATATATATGCACAACCTTCAAGTGCCGGAGTTCTCTTGTATTTTAACGCATTGATTACATTAAAGTACAGTATTTTACTACTGATTAACAAAAATTACTGATTATAAAATGACTGCCTACTTGGTCGAGTGGTTGCGCGACCGCTGATCAAGAGAAGCGGATTCGAGGTACTATTGGATTTTTCTAACTTAGTTTTCCTAATAAAGAATTCTAGTACAGGCTCGGAGTCTGAATCTGTGCCGGTGTATGGCAATAGGTTCACCACCTAATCCATATGGAATATAAACGTGACGTATAACTATGTAAACGTGAGAGTGTACCGCACTCTTCTGCCTACCCCTTCGAGGATTACAGGCGTGAATTTACGCTGAATAAAAGAAAATACGTTTTATGTTTTAACTCACCTTCTGACTCATTTATTCATTATCGTCATTATCATTATTATCATTATTTGATTCATCGGTTTACTTCACTACCAAGACACATGAAGCGTTTGAGAATTTACTAATTAATGCCCTAAATCTCTGGACGTAATGAAACAGGCCTACACTGAGATTCTGTAATTAAGATAAAGAACTGTACATTCTGAACATTTGTAGCGAAACAAAATCCTTATCAGTTCCATTTGAGGCTTCGGATTGCAATACCAATGAGTGAATCCGTTATTTGCATACAGATAGCTCTCAGAACTGTTTCAGGATTGATTTATTAAAAGGAAGTGGATTTCTCTTATTAAGGTTCTCTTATTAAGGTTGTATCATCACGGCCCTAACGGGGTAGGCAAGAGCCACGGAGTGCCAAGTATCCTTACAAAGACATGTTTCTTTTACAGTCATAACTTTTATTACCCCTTCATGTTACATTGTATGTATACTGATATTGATGATATTGATGTCATAAACACGAATGAATATTTCACGCGTAAATTACTAAAGCAATTTTTTTTTTTTTTTTTTTTTTTTTTTTTTTTTTTTTTTTTT
>DWMG01005113.1:0-10439 GCA_018244855.1 Elbella merops | reverse complement strand
GTCGAACAACTCTTTCGCCTGGCCATGGATAGAGAGAGGTACAGGAAACTAACGGCCAACCTTCAGTAATGAAGAGGCACAATAAGAAGAAGAAATTAAATAAATTCAGGTATGCATTAGCCAAATTACGCAAAACGGCTATGCTAAGTATAGTGTTGGCTGCTTATCATGATTAATGTTAGGTTAACCGTGATGACAAGAGCACAAAAGAGAAAGCAAGAAGAGAAGCATGAAAAAGGTAACGCTATCCCTAGTATTTCCGAGGACGAGCGATCTGATCAACCGCGAGTCGCAGAAATATTAAGGATACCGAGTGAGTCAGTGGAAATGATATTAGCAGAAGGAGATAAACTTAATAAACTAAGGAATGAAAGACTAATAAATGTAGAATGGGAGTGTTTTGCATTTATGTCTGAAAAGAAAATCTTATATGTAAATCTTAATTATAAAGCGCATTATACGCGAGCCGTATTTGTAGAAAAATTAAGTGCATTTTGTAGAAAAATTAACGTCGACGAATTATGCATCATAAAAAGGAATGATAACAAATTATTTATTAAACAACTAATAAATGAAGTAAAAAATATGAAGGACCTAAAATTTTAGTGTTGAGGTATTACTACAATAAATAACGAAAATGATATTAATCATATCTTAAATGATTATCATCTTGTGGACATGCTGGGGTACGTAGAATGATAAATAATATTAAAAGACGGTTTTACTGGCCAGGTATTGAAAAGGACGTCCGTAATTATGTAAAGAAATGTGAGAAATGTCAAAGATCTAAACATTCAAGGCATATACTCGTAGTTGAGCCAATGGTGGTGACGACCACGACAACCTATGCTTCTGAAAAAATATATTTAGATGTAGTGGGCCATTTAGATACGGATAATAGTGGTAATGTTTACCTATATTCTCACTTTGCAATCTGAGCTAAGTAAGTTTGTAAACCATATCTGATTATCAATAAGGAGACAGTATCTGTAGCTAGAGCATTAGTTAATAATTTTATTTTAAGGTTTGGAATTCCGAAATGCATAACAACCGATAGGGGTACAGAATTTATGTCTTCAACAATGACTGAAGTATGCAAGTTATTACAAAATTGAAAAACTAAGTTCAACAGCGTATCATCATGAAACAATTGGTTCATTAGAGAATGCGCACAAACATTTAAGTTCATTTTTGCGTATACAATGTGATAAACACCCAGAATCGTGGAGTGATTGGCTTCCATTTTGGTGTTTTGCCTACAATAGCACTGTACACACAGCAACCAAATATGCCCCATACGAACTAGTGTTCGGAAAGTCATCTGACCTTCCGTGTAGAATAAGTACTTTAGTAGAACCTTTATATAACGTAGATAATTATAGTTTAGAATTAAGGTATAGACTACAAACAGCGCAAAATGATGCACGCAATAACCTTATAGCAGTGAAACAGAACAGAAAGTGTATGTACGATAAAAAAATGAACGCTGTGACGTACAAAAAAGGTGAACAAGTGTTAGTACGTAATGAGACCGGTGGTAAATTAGATTATTTGTACAATGGACCTTATACAGTTTTACAAGACGAAGAACCAAATGTCGTCATTACAAAAAATAATAAGCGTGAAGTGGTACATAAGAATAGAACTAAACCCTTTCTAACTTAAACTTTATATTTTATAATAATGATAATCATAAATCAACATGATACTATGTTATGTCAAAAAAAAATTATGTGTTAATTTTTTTTTATTTTGCTACCCCCGAAATGTAGTGGTAGTACTCGTAAGTATGTGAATGTGCATATGTGTCAATTAGTAATAAGTTAGTAGGTTAAGACACTATTGTAGAATGAGTAATAAACGAACTGTCATCAAAGTTGTACGTGTTTGTTGTACCTATCCTCGCAGCACACCTCATAATCATCAATTTAAAAACGATACTGTATTAATTAATTCAGTGGGTCGATATTATACAAAAATGCTAAATAAACGATTCCTTATTCATTTCGTTCCCTCTCCCATATTCGGTAATCTTAAAGTACATCCTTCGCAATGTCACAAATTTCCTCGAAAATTATTATTATAAGGTTTCTTAAGATATTTGAAGGAACGTAATTACGCTGTGTTATACAACTTTTCAGTGCTCGCGAAAATTGATGACCATTTTCTAACAAATGTATCATCGGATTCAGTTTTGATGATATTTTTTTTATTGACTACTCTGTTACTCATTGTAATTTATTTCCAAAGTTAAGTTTCTGATATGATTTGTGATTTTGCTTGTGCCAACAGACCAGTTGATCGAGAGGTTAGTGAGCCTAACTATTGAGTGATATTCATAGGTACGATTCCGACCCTCCAATTTTGTTAAAACTACAATTAAATATATCGACTCTAAACTAGGTCTTCCTCAGCATCTGTATCCATCAATATTCGTATTCACGTATTCTACGAGTATATCTGTTTTGTAATTTTTTCATTATAATTGAACCACAAAATCTGTTATTGAAAATGTGTTTATTAATTTTATTTTAACATAAAGTAGCATTTTTGGCTAAAGCTGAACCTGAACAAAAAAAATATTATAAACATGTGCGAAACTAAAATAAAAGTGTTATACATTATAACAAGGGATGATTTTAAATTTAAAGCCCAGTCGCGTATGATTTATTCTAATACGTAGCCCGCGCTTATTAAGATAAATTGCATCCCGTAATGTCGCGGACACCTGGCTTACCTTGGGATTATGTGGAAATGCCCTCACACGTTATATTTACGGGAGAATTTTATTCGCGAATAAGCCAAAACAGTTCATTGACTGCCCCCATTTTAGTTTCCATAGCTGGTCACAGTTTTTCCTGAAGATTATAGGGGGCCTGGAGCGTTTTCCACAGCGCTGACCCAACGTGGACTGCTGAAATAACGACTAGTTTACGTTTGATCAAACGAACGAACGAACGAACCATGCCAAAGCCTATAAACCGTCAATTTCTGCCAAACGTAGTCAACTATCATGGTAGATTTCTGAAAAGAAAACATAATCCAACAACAAGACTATAAAAGTGTTGAGAGATAACGAGGACTATGTGTAAGGTGAACTGAGGGAAGAGACTTCACGAATACAATAATTTCGTTAAATTATTATTCAATTCACGTACTTCCGCCAACATGGCGGTTACATACGCGCATTATATACCGACACCTGACGCGACCGTCAGATGTTAATTACTGGAGTTTAATGATAAAAGGAATTCAGTTTGGCTCCATGCCCAACCAAAGTTGAGGCATTAGGGCGCCTAACAAAGGTCCTTGGGACGACCAAGTCTTACCAAATGTCTCCGTGTAATGACGCCGTCTAGAAAGGATTTGCTTTCGGGTTTTGTATTTTACATTATCCTCATACCCAGTTAGTTGCCTTGAGTGGCAGTCTTTCCAAAAATTTTCCTTGAGGTAAACATCGCTAAAATTAGGAGACGTGAGTATGAAGTGCTTACTTAGATTGGTAAGCAAAGGGTTGCCGGAGATCCCAAATCAAAGCCTCCAGCAGAGTTTACCAGTGTCACCTGAAAACAGTAACTCGGTCCGATAACTGCTTGTGCCTTTACAACACGAAAACGCCACAAAATTTTCCAGCAGTAATTCTCGCCCAAAAGAGACCCATGCATAGCGTTATAAAACCATTGAAAAACAACAAATCATTTAATATTATTATTATTAAGATATCGGTTTATATATTGGCAAATCGTTTAATATATTGACATCAATCGATCGTTTCAATTATTAGTATTAACAGATCGCACGATATATCGAAGCACGTCGCTTAACATTAACGTGAATAATTCGTTCAAAATAATAATATTTCCAGAACGATCGATTTATTAACACATCGCATAATACATACATATATTAACATTACCGCGTCCAATATATTAAAGTTAAAAGATCATAACATACATTAACATTTAAACACATCGATAATAGATTATTTCCAAGAATTAAATAAATAATCGTACATTCTTCTTCGTACATCTTATTTATTATTATTATTACAATCGTACATCTTATTTATTGTAGATTTTATTTCATTATGATTTAATAATGGTACCCTAATTTGCGTATCCAACATTATCAAAATTATTATTTGCAAATAAAATAACTCCAATTATTCCAAACGTAAACTATTTACTTACATATTTTTAATCATATACGTTTTAATAACATAATATAAATTTACCTATTTGTAAAATTATTCTTTAAAACAAGCACTATCTTCCATAAAATTCTCGACTATTTTCCAACACTCTTATACAAAGATAAAATCTTTGCGACGTTCCATCTTAAATCGGTGACGTAGCAGAAAGCGTCCGAGTATTCTACATTTTTACGGACTCTTTGTTAAAATTAAGAGGATGAAGTTTTTCTAATACCATGAAAATTTTCACCACTGTGAATATTTCATACCTGTGTATTTCACACCGATTTAGAAGAGAAGGCCTCAAGCAATAGCTCTGGCCACGCTGGCCAAGTGGAGGTGGACAGACTAAACAGCCATTTGATAGGCTAACAGATATTTATATTCCACTAAAAGTATTAGTTGTATGAAGATGTAATAATAAAATAGATATTCTAAAAACTGTTTATTCTATGAATAAATCGGTTTGGTGTAATCCAGAAGATATCGTACGAAAAACACATACAGAAACAATGAATACAAGCAATAAGCAACTGGCGTCTTAATAAGGATTTTTTTTAGCAATCCAAGAATAGCGAAAGAAAGTGAAAGATTATAAAGGAAGGAAGTAGAATAAAATACGCATTAGATAACACAGAAGTGTATAATATATTGTACGAGGAAGAAGGAAAAGAATTAGAGAAATAAATAAATCAAATTAAGGTAAATTAAATATGTGAAGCCATATAGTTTAGCAGTTTAGTTTAGCAGTTTAGCATTTGTAATGAGCTTTGCGCAATACGCAGCCAATAAACAGGGTAAAAGCTCCTGTTGTGGAATTTGAGTGAGCTGTTTGGTCTGCCCATCTGTGCATATCTAATTTACTACAAAAACAATGATCGGAACATTGCTGTCGACCGGTAAACATGTTCCCCCAGGAGTTGTCCTGGATACTTGCCAAACTATATTGATTTTACTACAAGGGACATCGCACATATCTGACGTCTACTATGATTATGTACGTAAGAAAGTAACAACTATTTCATTAAAAAGATGGTGGTAATTCCTCAAAGACTGGCCTTCATTGGTTGGTAGACTTTTGATTATTAAATGCGCGACATAGGTTTTTATGTGTTTTTTTGCTATATCGAGTACTACACATCCTATGCCAAAAACGGGTTTACATAAAAAAATATATACTTTTTTTATTAAAGCCTTTTTATTTTCGTAAAGCGATTGTATAACTCTATACAGTGTATACCTTACTTAATGTAAAATAAAATACAAGCAAGTACTTTACTTAAGGTCTGGGTACACCTAAAAAACGTTATTTTATTTTTCAAAACAGCCTTACAAACTTCTTTTCAATTTTTAAACCAGTCAACCGCCTAGTCGATTTAATTCTTAAAAACATGACGTCAACTTTCTTGGAGAATTCTCACCATGCTTAATACAGTAAGAAAATTTACTTACTGACCAGCCCAAAAATGTCATTATATCATTCTGATAGTCATGGAAATGATTAAATTTTAAAAAGTGGGAGGAACTAATTACGTTTTGCATTATACAATTAATGTACAATAATAGCACATTTCATACTGACATTAGAAGTGTATTTAATCTGTCTTTTAATAAATCTGTCTCACGTGTGCTGTCGCGTCTACTTGGACCGGGTTCATACAAGTGACACGTAATACAAAACTCGATGGAAGGAATCACTTCATGGCCTATTTCCGAATGGGTCCTGTTTTGGTTATTTACCTCATACCCTTCGTATGACTAAATAACTCCGAGCTGACACCGTTCTGGTATCGGGGAATTTTGTTTTGATAAGAAAAGAAAATCGAATATACGTGTAACATGTTCGTTGACACATTTGTGAAGTCTTTGTTGAAATATTACGGAAGTCGGTGTTTTTACCTTGTTTTACATTACCAGTCCGTTAGGATTTCTGAGGTGCAATAGAACTCAGAACGGAAGTTAATACCTAAGTGACTATTACAAAAATCGCGAAGGTGGTTAGAGAAGCTGCGCACTGCATTTCCTAAACTGTATCTCGCGATACTTTCCCTCACTTTTATAGCAAGCGATATTATTTAATCACGAAATGCAAATTTTTCGTTAATAGGTGCAGATTTGCACTTACGACCTCTGAAATGTGGGACTGAACCATTATGATATCAATAAGTAAGACAAAAATAATTTCCAACAGAAAAATCTGAAACGCACAGATAAATAAAAAGTCGTATCTTAATAAGACAATATGTTTAAGTCAACAGCGATAGTCGGCTGCGAGCAAACACGCTATAACCGAGGCGAGAAACGAACAGACCAATCGTAGGTGTTCTTTTAACAATCAATTTGGCGAAGCAAATATTGGTGGAACGTCTAACACGCTATATACCGTCAGTCTACGAGCTTTGTTTCTCGCGGGCAAACATCACGGCTCACGGACCTAATCTATAGCGCGTCCTGATGGGATAGTCGCTGACTCCAGTTGAAATATATATGTATATATACAAACAATCAATTTGGACATGTGTGTGGCAAGTTCCTCGCACTGTTATTATATGACAAGACGCAAAGGCGGTGGTTAGGCAAAGCCTAATAGTAGAATAAATGTGATTTAAGGCAATGCTGGTAATATTCCTATGTACCTACATAACTAGTCTTTATACTTAAGCTCTTAACTAGAGTGCATAAATATAAATCGATATGAAAACAAGTCTGAAGTTATTTTTGGCAGTAGTCAAAACCGATGAAATTTTATTTATGAGAAATAACTATGCTTTCTGACGCGTGGACTTACACTCGTACATCCAACTATAACGCCTGATTGGTTCCCGTCACTGAACATATAGTAATTTACATACATACATATCTTCACGTGCTCTCTGTCTACCCCGTAAGGAACTTGTCCTCACGGGGTAGACAGAGAGCACGGGGTGACAAATATCCGTATCGATGTATATCGGCCGTGCTTCTTCCACATTCATGAATCTCTTCATACATATTGTTACTTAACACTGAAAAAAATTATCCATATAATCGTAATAATACTTTATAGAAATACTAATAATGACTTTTAACACCATTTTAAATTATTGTAGAAAAATTATTTTAATAACAACTTCCAAATCACATTTACGAATAATGCTTAACACTTTTTTCGTTACACTTTATGTTACACGTCACTTTTTTCTTTTGGTACACTTTAGAAGAAAATATCCTTGACGTAAGCTTGTACTAGTAATTATTATTATAGTAGACAAGTAACCGTTAAGTATAACCGAACTGAAATTATTTCAAATGAGGCATAATCGCTACACAGAGATAAAAATAATTGAAAATGGTTCAAGATGGTTGCCGGCTGTACGTGTGATAATTTCCTTTCATTTCATATTGTTCATTGTTTAGTTTCATCAAGTAGAAGTGATCCAGTTATCCATGTCGGGGCGGAGAAAGAATACGACCTAACCTAACGATACCAGGATATCGTGAGAAGCCACTGAGCGCGCTGCTAGCAGATGGCGATATTGCGCAGCCTGCCGAAGTACGACTTAATTCCCTGACCGCCGAAGGGCAACATCGCAGACTGTGCGAGAGCCGTTCTCTGTGATCGAATCCGCACGTCCAGCGTGAGCGTCAGTAAGGAGTATGTCCGGCAGTGGATTTAAACAAACAAACTGATGATTATGTTCATGATGATGATGTATGTACTTACATACATTTATTCTTCAATGCAAGAGAAATAAATACGTAGAGAGACATTAAAATATTGTTATATTATAACACCAGGTTCTTTAGAGTGTTAGTAGAGAGCACCGAGCGCAGACCAAGGTGCTTTATATACCTATCACTCTCTTCATACAGGTACGCAAGTTTCAGAGACTTACGTCACTTCTATCAGTTAGTATCTGACGAATTTAGACAGTTTATATAAGCATTGGCCTCGATCGCAACCAGTATTCATCAACACAACTACCGGAATATGAAAAAAAAATTAACATCACGCCTGTTATCTCCGAATGGGTAGACAGAGGAGTGTAGTACACTCCCACAATTCACCAGTTACGTTTAAGTCCCATGGAATAGGCAAAACATAGAAAACCATTAACCATTTTTATAAAACGACAGTCGTTTTTATTTAGACGGTTGTTAATGTTAAAACACTATTCCTACCATTTTATTCACTTTGATTTTTGTACCATTTTATTTACTATTGTTTTCCCTTTTCGCTTTCACTAATAAATCATAACCAATGTATGTAAATCTCATCCAGCAAACATATTAAAACACTCCATATAACGTTCTGTTCGGACCAAACTGTGATTCTAAAAGATTTAATTTTAAAATACAAAATTCATTATAAAATAAATAACAAACGATATTTATATTCCTTTCTGATAACACAAGATACTGAGCAATTGAATTGCTTAAAGCCTTACAGAGGTTTTGGTTTTCAAACTATGTGTAAATATAAATCAATATAAAGTAGTGGACCAGCAGTAGGCTAAAGTTACCTACATATGTTTACATATCTCTTCTCTAAGCGATCGTTCAGCCACAGACTGCTTTTGACATTAATAGTATGACGCCTGACGTCTTACATGGGGTGCTTGTTTTATTAAAATTTAAAAACATAACTTCACGCCTGTAATCCCCGAAGAGGTAGGCAGTGGAATGCACAACACTCCCACGTTTCCTACCGGTTACGTTTACGTCCCACTATGGAATAAGTGGTGAGCCTATTGCTATGCATCGGGCACATATGCAAACTCCGAACCACTACAAGAAAATGTAAATTAGAAAATTTTTGTTGTGTTTCGTTAAAATTTTGTAGTGTTTCATAAAAACGTTTCATTAAAAATTTTTAGCTTTCTGCACTCCTCTTCTATATACACTTTTATGATATGATCAAATATTACACGCCCCAGTGCGCGCAAATTGTAAAAACGACGTAAACACAATTTTTCTCTGCGTAATAATATATTATATGGACGACTTAAAATCAGTCATCCGGTTGTAATCTACGGGCAAGTCTTTACTGTTACAAGTCAGATGACTGATAAATATATATACATATATATTCCCAAATTATGTCTCCTTGGTGGAGTGGTTGCAAACGCGACTGCCGATAGAGGGTTCCATGTTCAAATCCCACCTCGGGTACTAATGGATTTTTCTAATTTAAATTTTCTAGTAGTGACTCGAAGTGTAGATCTGTGCCCGGTGTATGACAACAGGCTCACCACGTATTTTATGGGACGTAAACGTAACTGGTAAAACGTGGGAGTGTACTACACTCCTCTCTTTACCTCTTGGGGATTATAGGCGTGAAAGTTACGTTCAAATTATGCAATTTTGCACTCAGTAAAGATAACTTAGGGTAGGTAGGTAAATAATAATTTATATCTCCAAATGCAACATAATGAGAACTACAGAATTAATATTCCAAGAATTCCTCTGATAATGCTCCAGTCAAATCCAATATACAACCGATCTTACGTCAGATAAATGCGTCTTTCCGACCTCCTTAATGAACTGTTGTTCTGGGAATAGCATACATAATAAGGATAAACCAGGAATGATGAGGAACAATACACGTCTCCCTTATATAACGAAGTATTTGTATAAATTTGATTAGTTTTATAGGACATTCTCTCGTGTCCATTTTTCCATCATACAACCAACGATCCGATTTTAACTGAATTTAGTATGGGTCAAGATATAAGATGACTTCTTAGAGCGGAAAATGTCTCATTCCCGTGGGTATATATGGGAAACCACCGGGAACAAGTGGTCTCAAACAGTGATATTGGTCTTAAGATTAATAAAACTGTTGTCAATCGAATCTGACATTGTATATTCTAATAGGTAATAATATTATTTGTTATAATTCACAGACAAACAATATACGGTACCTCGTTCACAATACGTCCGTTCACAAATCCCAAGGATGAAATTGTGAAGAATATTCCTATAAATCACAAGTCGACCGGTCGACCGGTCGACCGGTCGACCGGTCCAGTCCGGTCCAGTCTTGTCCGGTCCGGTCCGCTCCGTTATGGTCCGCTTCGGTTCAGTTCGGTTAGGTTAGGTCAGGTTAGGTTAAGTTAGGTTAAGTTTGGTAACTTAGGTTAAGTTAATTTAACTTAATTTAGTTTTATTTTGCTTTATTTTACTTTATTGTTTTATTTTACTTTAATTCATATTATATTATTTTATTTTATCTCATTTTATATCATTTTTTTCATTTCATTTTATT
>DWMG01005112.1:0-10439 GCA_018244855.1 Elbella merops | reverse complement strand
CCTCGTGAAAAGCTCTCTCGCTTCCATGGGGGGAAGTGGGTCTTAGTTGCCATACCAACTGCCGATGTCCGATGGGTTGCCCATAGGCATAGGCATAGGCATAGGCATAGGCTCATAGGCCCATAGGCAACCCATCGGACTCGACGTTCCAGGTCATAAGTCCTTCTGATACATATAATTATTTTTGTGTCTGTACAAAAGACAGTCTACTCTCACACATACACTATGTACAGCCGGAATGTAGCATTAAAATATTAATTATTCGTTATTGTAGAGTTGAACAATATACAAACAGTGTTTAAGCTTAAATTTAGAAGATCAAAAGAGTGAAAATTAAATATAACGATAAATATTTCCTTTACGGCGTCTCAATTAAGCTTCGTCGCTTAAGCCTCAGGGCGGATTCAAAAACACTTTTGTTCCTTTTTATTGCTCAAAGATAATACGTGAATATAGAAACACTTATATACCTTTTATTTATATATAGGGATACCTGATTCGCACAGCGTGTGTGAGATTTGGAATGTAACAATTTAAATTTAAGCATTTATTTTTTAACATTTAGCCAGCTACTTGTAAATACCGTAACAGTGAACGATGCGAACTATGTATATTGTGTTATGATGGGTTAATATCCCGCGAGAAACAAACCAGCCCAGCTAAATAACGCAAACTAATACGCATAGTTTATAAGTTCAACATTATATATCTCTATCTAGATCTTACATAAGAAATCATTATGTTAACGAAAGGTTTTTTTAATAACCGGTTCCAAAAATTACCTGACGTGGTGACATAATATATGACACTAAATTCTCAATTCATATACATAATTTACAAACAAACACATGATCATTTATTCAGATAACAGAGTTAGATGCTGCGAAAACTTACAATTTCTTAGTAAATTCCTTCGTCAAAATTAATATTTTCAATATTTCTGTTTATTTTAGCTACCCTTCGTGGCCGTTTACTTCAAAATAACCGCCTTAAATAATTTTCGGAGCGTCGAGCAGATTGTTGGAAGACTTATATCAAGTACACTTGTAGATTAAAATAAATTGTTTGTTATAAAATAATAAGTGTTTGATAAATTAACATACAGCCAATGATAAGTGAATATGTTGCAATATGTTATGCAATTATAGTTAGTTTTGTAATTATACTATCGAGATGTCAGCAGAGATGTCGGCGACGCCGTTCAGATTACAGATTGTACGAGGTTTTGCAAGATACGTAACACCAACATGTTGTTACTTGCGTGGCGTTAAATCGCTTTTTCGTCATGAACAATTATCTCACATGTACACTTACAGAGAAAATTTATGTCTCTCTGTAGTTCTAATATGCTTATTGTTAGCCATTTATAATTTTTTTTGCGAATCCTTCAAGGACAAGCACACGTCTTGGCAAGCAGACTCCTACGCTACTTTTGCATGTGGCTTAAATATCGGTTTCAACAAATTGCTTCAGATTAACTAAACATACGATCACGCCTATTTCGCCCCAACAGAGGTAAGATAGTATTCCTATATTTTACCTGTTAGGTTATACGTCTCGTATTAGTTTCCGGTTAGGTTATACGGGGTAAATCTATTGCCAGACAGCAGGATGCTTAAAATTATGATTTTTGTTAATATGTAATGTTCGAGATTGTCCAGAGGTATTTTATTATTTTATAATTTTTAATATTTTATTAATTTCATGCAGACAAGGTCTAATGCACCACTTTGAGTATAAAGACTTTTTCCTACACCAAACATGTAGACGTACGGCAGGTTACCATCTCTCTCTGGTGGACATTCCTATGGCCAGAACGAAAAGGTTTGGTTCCATCTTTCTTATCCAGACGGCCAAGGAATGGAACACCCTGCCGGCGTCTGTGTTCCTGGACACATATAACTTAGGACTCTTCAAAACAAGGGTGAATAGGCTCTTCCTGGGCATGCGTGATCCATCTTAAGACGCATCCGCGCATTCTACCAGGCGGGATCGCAGCCAAACGCTAGCCTATCATATGAAAAAAAAAATTAACAACGTCTACAGTTTATCATAGCAATAATAACAAATTCTATAAACAGTAATAAATATTATCTCGACTTACTCCACTGCACTCGCATCGAGAAACGTTAATAAAAAAGCTGACCTAAGAGAATATTTGAATTCCTTCAGTGGCACTCAGAACGTCGGGCGTACAAGGAAGTTTATTGCAGAAAACATTAATTCTCTTCAACAAATCCCTAGTTTAATGCTCGAGAGAGTCTTAAAATCATTTTGTTCTGGAAGAGATATCTTAATTATTTTATCCTATATCGATACAGCGGGGCATTGTTTATTTTGATAGAACTGTTTTAATATCGGGGAGTTCCAGTGAATCTTAATAAAACCCATTGAAGCAGGAACAAAAGTACTGAAGAGCAAATTAAATCTTTGATCTCCGACACGTTAAATCAAAATGTGACGTATCTTAGATAAATTATACATTTTCTATAAAATTCTTCAAAGGCCTTGGTTACGCTTTGGGGTTATAGCAAACTTAACTTAAGATCACATTGTTACTAATATTATTATTACTATTGACTCGATTTGAACCTGGTGATGTGAAGAGGAATGCATGTGGGTACACTGGTAGGCAGTAGAACATGTCAACCGGGGAAGTTTAAGATAAATACTGAGTAACACTAACTATAGTTTGGTTTAGGCAATTTATTTTCTAAAAAGGTTAACAAAACAATCACTTACGGAGAAAAAAAATCAACGTAAATCCAACAGGCAATTCGTAAGCCAAAAATAAAACGGTTTTTATTTTCTTCGCCACTGGAGGGTACATATAATCATTATTTGAAATGTTGGTATCTACTGATTGCACCCGCACTCATACGTACTATTCCGGTTTACAATACTAACAATCCCTACCCCACAGTTCTGTTCACAATTTAACAGTATTAATTAAGTTGTTAGAATAAGTCCAATTAGTGTAACTTATATACTTACATACCTTCACGCCAAGTCCCTTACAGGGTAGGCAGAGAGCACAGAGTGCCAAATATCCCTATCCTTACATACCTGCTTCTTCCACATCCATCAATCTCTTGTCATCTCTATTCATCATATAAATCCTGCCAGTAAAAGTCCGAGTAGTAAAAGTTTTTGTTTGGTTCGCTTAGTATAAGTATGTGACATATAACATATGTGAGTTAATTTTGTACTAAATTTTACTTGTTACATTAGTCATCACTGACTCATGAACGTAACCACCATTACTCGGAAGGAGTCCGAACTGAAATCAATTTCGTAATACCAATATGTAATTATGAACAACGACAGCTAACCATAAGAGGCAAATATTTGAACAACGCATGGATAGTCAATACGGCTTTGCTGTTGTGGGACAAAATTGTCCATCAAATTAACACGAACGTACTAAGCACCGAGTTCAAGCAAATAAAACAGACGGTGCAGTAATCGCTTCTAAAAATCGTCAGTGTCACATATTTCCTTAAAACGCTACGTTTCTGGCCGCAATCCGTTGCCTACGCACATTTTTATTATACGTAGTTACTAATGTGTTTTAGATTACAGTATAAACTGACATATGTTTGTTCATAGCCGTAAATATAATGACACGGTCGGATTACAGAAAATCAGTCAAACCGTGCTAAAGTAACATTTTTTTTTTCAACCCATTACAATTCCACTGTTGGAATATGGGTCTCCTCTAATATTGATTGGGTTAAGACCATAGTCTGCCACGCTGGCCAAGTGCGGGTTGGCAGACTTCACACACCTTAGGAAATATATATTTTTTTATAAATTCTAAGGTGTAAGTAAGTTGTAAGGTGTAAGTGAGTAAGGTGTATAAAGTAACATCAGCCCACTATAATTATTGATATTATGTCTAACATCATACTTGTTGCAGTGTTATAAAAATGACTGAGAATGAACCGGTTACGTTCAACACGGGCATTTTTATATCCACAGATAGCTAATTAAAACGCAACTTCACGCCTGTAATCCCCGAATAGGTAGGCTGAGGAATGCAGAACACTCCCACGTTTCACTGGTTACGTTTACGTCCCACTTTGGAATAGGTGGTGAGCCTATTGCCATGCATCGGGCACATATCCAGACTTCGAACCACTACTAGAAAATCTAAATTGGAAAATTTTGTAGTGTTCGACCCGGGAATCGAACCCGGGACCTCCCGATCGGCAGTCGTACTTGCAATCAACACGACCAACGGGGCAGTCACAAAAAATATTTTTAACAAATTATAAATATCCGTCAACACAATCGAAACTTCTGATTTTGACTGTACTAATAATATTAATACACTTTAGGTGAACAGGGCCCTGATGGTCACCATCAGTTTGGACTATTTCGATTCCCTTGACGTTTGTTCTCAAAAACAATCCGTAGCGTCATAGCGTAAGCGTATCCTTTTCGGCACCGCAGGTGATCGCTGGTCGTATATAAAAACCAACATCGAAGATTTGACCCTTCAAGCTTTGATTTTTAACTTGCAGGAAGTTTCATTGCCGTAAGTAGTGCAGCAGCTGCCTCGTAGAGTGCACTACAACAATATTGTTGATAGCCTCTATCCAACGAGTCACTAAACCGATCCTATAATCATTACTGCGTGAATCTAACCATCGTCCTGGAACACTTAGACCTCACTACGAACGATTTAACAGTGTTTCCGTCGCTATTTCTTATATCTTCGTTATACAAGAATTCAGTCGACAACAGAAAATTCCAGTTATTGATAGAAAATAATGTCAAAATGACGACTGAAACCGTTACTGAAATATATTTTACAAGTATTAATTCAAATAAAGTACAATTCATAAAGTTCATCCACTTTAAATCTATCGGGAGTTGGTACGTAAGCGATGGTTTTAAATCTCGCAACGAAAAAACTAAAAGACAAACCAACCGGGCATCGAGTTGGCTCCACGGAGCGACAACCGTCCCGCTGGACACCGCAGCGGCACACACCAGATGAACAAGACAGGTCGCAGTGAACACGAATTGCCTTTCTAAGTCACAGGACAAACAAGACGGTTAATGAGATAGGGGCCAATCGAAAATGAAAATTGTACAGGAGATTGTAAGTGAATACATTCATTTGTTTTGTAGAATGTAATTTAGCGACAAATTATACATCTTAATGAGACCTTTCATTTATATTTTGTGTTTCAATAATATATGTAGATGACATTTTCTGGTGTGTTGACAAGTTTCAGTATAATCTACAAATATAAATATTACGTTATTATTTTAAATTTTTAAATTTATTGAGTAAAATGCGTTTTTGGAAATATATCCTGAACGTTACAAATAGTGTCAGATTAATTAACACAGTTTGTATTTTGTTTATCATATAAAAAATTCCTGACGATAATTCTTCGTGTTTTATCTCCACTGTCAAAAGAGGTTATAATAAGCTCATATTGTTAAATACAATTCATAACTTTGTTACTTGAGTATAAAAGATGCCCGTATGAAAACTTCAATGAGCTCCGAATGAGACTCCTGTCCGAGATAGATGAAAAAGGCGTCGGACGTTGATTTAAATTGCAGCGCTGACTACAAGCATTTTCCGCAGACGTTCGACAAGGACGCAATTGCCGAGGTGAAAACACTAGTGTTCCAATTGTAGTGGGGCGGGAGGTGGGTGCCGCGAACTGTGATGACGCATTAGCGTTTATGGTAATGTTGTAAAACTGGTTAATGTTTCTGACGTTCCTTGTGGCCACATTTTGCGCTGCTATCGGAGGGGAAATTATTTCTCTTTCGTATTATTTACTGCTGTGCTGCTGCAGAACACGGTACCAATTTTTTTTCATAACTTTATCATCTAGAGCACAATTTGTGTAAGTTCATTATGTTTGAATTATTAAACTGGTCTGACTGTTCCAGGCGAGATAAACAATACTATAGAGAAACGTTGCACATAAATAATATATGAATATAAACGTAACATCACATTTGTAATCCCCGAAGGGGTTGGCAGGGAAGTGTAGTACACTCCCACGTTTTACCAGTTACGTTTACGTCCCATGGAAAATGTGGTGAGCCTATTGCCATAAAACGGGCATGGATCCAGACTCCGAGTCACTACTACACATTCTAAATTAGTAAAATCCAATAATACCCGAACCGGGATTTAAAACCAGGACCTTCCGATCGGAAGTTGCGCTTGCAACCACTCGACCAACGAGGTAGTCATATGAATATACATACCTATGATATGTGTATGTGCACGTCTGTTATGTTAACGTATTAATGTTGACATATTTTGTTCTGGCGGCATGTGCTCACACAACACAAAACCCAGTGTTCATGATTACCTAACATATTGCTAATAATATGCTGGGGTTAATATATTAATAATGCGAGCAGTTCAACTTCAATCGCCAGTGCGGACAAATACTGGGCACAAAGTATACTAAATATTTCAATTCACCAACATTTAATGTAATTTGCCTTACATCATTTGGCAAATGTCTATTCTCAGTCTTACATCCTGCGGTTAAAATTGCGAGCTACTTATACAAGGTCGAGATTTATTACAACCATCATTTACCGCCAAAAAATGAAGCCCGCTGTTCCCCGCCGGTTCTCGGTGCTCTCGGTGCCGCACTCGAGGTCTACGAGCAACGAGCAGCGAGCTGAGCCTCGACGAAATAGTTACGTTGCATACTGTCATCTAGTATTTGTATTACAAGAAATGATGATTAGGAAGTATGTGTATTGTAGCCATAAAATCGGGCAAGTTCGTCACACCGATCACGCTCCCGATCTGCGGGGCTGGGGCGACACGAGCCTTGGCTCAGACCGTCTGACGGCGGGGTGTGATCACCGGGCGGCGGTTGACCCCCTGAGACTGCCCGCGTAAGGAGGGCATTCTCGAGGCCTGTAACCTCGTACCCATGCGGCGAAGCCCGCCGCGGCGTACAAACGACTAACTTGACTTGACCTTGGCTCAGATGTGCGCGGCTGAATCAGACATATAAGTGATAAATTTCTGTTAGTCATGAAACCAGACTTCTCGTATCTTATGTGCTAGTCTACATTTAGAATTTTTTGCTTTACATATGTAGAACCTACGCTTGCTAACGCCTCTTTATGCTAGTATTGCTTAATAATAATCACAGTAATATTTGAACAATAATATTTCCAAACACTTATAATCGATATCTCTCATAAGATACCGCCGCGGTAGTACAATAACATGCCGGTAGCTGTATCTGGTGTATTAAACATTTCCGAAGGTATGTATGTCAGTATGATTTGTTCTATTTTTATTTATTTGTAGAGTTAAAAATTGAGCCGGCGTTCACTTATTATATAACCTTGTAATGCGCTGAGAGAGCCAGATACTTTGTTTTATTCGTCACACATTACACGACTCTCTTTATATACGTTCTTCTATAATTACTCTACAAATTGTCACTTCCGTGTGTTGTGTTCGATTCTACCCCGCTACAATACTCTCTATGATACTTAAAGCATAATAATTTCAAAGATTGCCGGTTCAAAGGAGCAAGCTGCTCTCCGTCGGACGTGAAATGGAGCAGATATTTCACTCGATGCACTCATTTACCTTTCTGCTACGTCTTCTGTGTCAGTACGTCTGCGAGCACTGACACGTACAGACCATTTGTATGGAAAATACGGGAACTGATTGGAAAATTTTAGCCATTCAAGTTTAATCAACACATTGGAATTTCACCAACGATATTATTATAAATCAATATGATCTCTTGTTCAAAATATAATAAAGACACTTTCCTTAATGTGTTTACAGCACACAGGTGGCATCACAATCAGGTGTACTACGAGTAGGTATTAATGTTTAACTTTACTCATTACTACATCAAAAAAAATCCTGCATTTGAACTTTTTTTTTTTAACTTTCTGAAAACATCATATTTAACTAGATCACATTTCTGTGCATTATCCTTTGTCTGCATGTATGTTCTATGTAAATACCGTTGTCACGTTATCGCCGTTCAACGTAGTCCACGCTGTAGTGTCGCTGTCCCAAGACTGTCCTCAAACGTTCCGCTGAAAATGAGCGCTGCTGATTGAAAACCGCAGCTGGCACACGCGCCGAGCTTGGAACTGGGTTTGGTAACAAGAGATTCAGAGCGACGTGATGGGGTAGCAAAAGAATTTTGTACACTCTCTTTTAACAGCAATGAAAAAATTAGTTTACGTTATTAAACAATATTAATGTTGCGACTACTCAGTAACAAATCGTTGTTCGTTTTCGGCCACGTCTTCACGAGTTGCAGATATTCAAAGGTTACCTAACACTTTTGTTACTTTCGGTTCGCCTTCACCGAAATACGTGTTTGCAAGTAAAATCAAATTTCGACAAGCGAGAGCGACAAGCGGGATCGCACAGCGAGGTGTTTGCAAGATTGATGGTTTTGATATGCTACAAGATATATGCGTTACATGTTGTATCCCAGCTAATTTCATGTCTGTCCGGTGTGTTACGTTTAATAACAAGCTCCTTACTTACGTGCAACTTCTTATTCCGCGAAACGTAAAATTCTTCGGGCATTGTTTCAATGTGAACAAGAGGTTTCTATTGGCGTAGCATTGACTGCTAGCGGAATAGAAATGAAAGAATGCTTTAGACCGCTCTTTTATCTCCCGGGCTGGAGTGGTTCAGGAATGCCGTTCATTTCGACCTACATCGGGATCTCGTGGCAAGATTGGAACGAATTTAATAGAATGGCGGTCCGCTAATTTTTAATTGAAATATCAATGATATCGCTCAAAATTATTTTTCGGTTGAGATACAAATTTGTGCGATGAAAATAAAACCCTAACATTACCTGAATAGGTTAGGAATGTTTGTGGTGTTAAAAGTCTCGTAATCAGTATCTTGTATCCAAATAAACAAGTGATTGATTGTTCGATTGATTAAAGTGGTCAAATAGTGGACTTTGTTTTGGTAATGTCAATTTGGTTGATAACATAGAAAGTAACTAATTCCGATGGTATTCGACAGGAGAATTCGTGAGACTAAAGGGTTTAGGTATGAAACCGTCGTACGTCGGAGCTCGGAAACGTCACGGAACATATCTACTATGTGACCGTAGCCGAGCCGTACCGAAACGCTCCGTACACAGGCATTTTGTTGTCCAGCGCCTTTGAGAACAATTTCCATTCCACGTTGTAAAAACGACTTAATATTACAATTGAACAGCTCAGCGCGTACAAGTGTAAAGACGTATGAAGCTCACTTTTGTCAAATGCTTTGTACACGAAGTAAGCGAATTACGTCTAAGTTAGTTTAATTGGAGATTTTTAATCTCCATGACTACAGTTAGATACATTTTCATTATTATAATATATTGTACCTAATTATTATCGTACAAGTTGTATAATTATCAAAAGGCATTATTCAGAAAAATTAGTAGTGATTCAGCCCCTCATTCTGAGGGTGCTGGGTTTAAATCCATGGCACGCACCTCTTTACAAAAATGCGTTTTAACTTTAAATGTCATTTGCTAACGGTGAAGGAAAATATCGCGAGGAAACCTGCACATCTTAGAATTTATAAAAAAAAACAATTTTAAGGTGTGTGAAGTTTACCAACTCGCACAGCGCCAGCGTGGCAGACTATGGCTCTAACCCTCACAATATGAGAGAAGACCCATATTCCAACAGTGGAATGAAAAATGGGTCGCTTATGAGAAAAAAAATTATAAATTTCGAAAATACTACGACTAGTTTTAATATAAAGCGTTCTAATTTGGTGTTTTTGTTCTTACTAAAATTGAGCACACATTTCCATTATCGTATAGTTTAACGAGTACAAGCATCGCGCGCCGAACGTCGGCTAACCCTTTCGCTGAGCACGCTGCTGTGGAGCCGAGCGCCTCGCACTAATAGAATTCAATTATCTACAGCATTCTGCATTGCGGGTAAAGAATTCGTTTTACATTTTCGCAGCAATCAACATCGAGCAGCATCACATCAAGTGCATGTCCCAGTCATGGACGTAGTACACCTCAGAGGAGGGAAAGGTTTCGCGCGTATTCCCGCGCTGGTCATAGAGGTTGGTGATGGATAAAATAGCTTCGCGCAACGCCTACGTTATTGCCGCAGATTACATCACAGTACAGCAGATTTCACTACGACGGCCACCTAACACGGAGCTCAGTACTGCTACGCGCCCGTTACAAAGGTCCACTACCTATTATAATTTTAATAAAGCCTCCGAATGACAGAAAATTTCTTTACAGAATACTTTACGTGCACCATGCGAAACTTTCCACGCGGTAAGTGCCTGCACGTATGTTTTCTCATAGTGATTTCTGTTAATATTTATGTAACTTTTTTTTTTTTTTTTTTTTATATATAGCCTAGCAAATAGGCAGACAGGCCACCTGATGGTAAGTGGTCACTGCCGC
>DWMG01005111.1:0-10440 GCA_018244855.1 Elbella merops | reverse complement strand
ATGAATAAATAGGTACTGTTTATGCTGCGTGGCTTGTATTATATGCATAATTTGATAACACAGATAAATAATTTGGTTGAAAGAGACACATATGCATGGCAATGGCAAAATCTTGAAAATAATTTTCTATTAACAGTGACTAATTGTCAGAGAACCCCTGTCACAAGGTCCCGAGGTTCTTTTCGATGCGGTCATGCGCATTAGGATTCGTAACCAGTCTAATTTAAATTCTCCATATGAACTCTCCCGCAGAGAGTAAAGTTTTAAAAACACATTATAACTTTTATGCTTTTTTAGCCGACGGTACATTGATCTAATTGTAAGTTAACCTGTGTATTTAATATTGTTTAGATTCCACAATTTATATTTCGGGTACTGAGAACATGTACACAATTAATTATGTATGCTGTTTACGTTTTTTCTTAGAAGCGACCGAGAATATTTTAATAAATGTCTGATTAACAACATTTTGGATGTTCAATGGTTCAGTATATTTACTTTTCATGTCTAGAAATATTGCCTACAAAGTGTTACTGTTACCATTCAGTTGTCCAAATTTGCGAGGATGATTTTTTTGAAATTATGGCGATTTGGACGTTTAAATAAGATTGAGTGATCAAAATGTGAATTAATGAAACTATTCAATTAAATTTATCCGGCAGATTATTTTCATTGTCATTATAGGAAATTAACAATTAGATATATTATGAAGAAAAATCTCAGAAACTCGCGGGATTCAAAAGGCGTAGAACTGTATGAAGTGACGCTGATTAGGGTGAACTTGATGGATGATTAACAACCGTTTTGAGAGCGATATTGATTTGCGAACCAGGTAGACAGCTGAACAATTCTCAATTCGATAGATATTTTGACGTTAGTCGACCTAATAAAATATATGTTCGAAGAATTTTGTTCACGCCGTTTTTGGACGCTTCTGACCTATGAAAAATAAACTAATAAACCATTACGAATAAACTTGCGTAATACATTGGTTCTAAATTTTATACACTATGTGCCTATATAATATTATACTCGTATATACGGAACTAACGGCTTTACCTTCATTTCTAAATTCTCATTCTCCAAGTTTTCTTAGCGTATAAAACTTTACTGGGTGTGACCAAAAATATACACATTTGATATTGGATATGACCCCGATTGCAAGTATATATATAGAACGGTGCTGAACTGTAGGAGGCAACTATAGCCGTCAGTGTCTCAGCTCGACATCATTTTAATCTCCATGTAGTAGGCACAAACATTTTTTCAATATGTAATAAACAGGCAAATGTATACATTTTATGTTCGTTACTACGAATTAGCCTGAATTAATTTAAGTGGATGTTGCTGGAGAGACTCTATTACTTATCGCCTTTGTTCTGTCTTTGGAGCAAAAAAGTTCGATGTTAGTTGACAATATAATAAATTTTATAATGCAAACGCTTTTCTCCAATAGGAGATTGGATACGCTATTGGAGCGGCCTCTGTCCAGCAGTAGACGGGAGTAGGTTGATAATGATAATGATGAGACGTTTTTATTCCATACAGAGTTTTTCTTTTCTCGTTGCTGATGCGGTAGCACGTGCTATGTACATATCTCATTCGCTTTTTACGAAACCTCGATAGGAATTAGAGTCATCCTATTCCAAGTTATGAATATTATGATAACCGAAGTCAAAACAAGATAAACAAAGATATAAATTGGATCTAAGCATTATTTATTGACTTTCTTCTAATGCGGACAACACCAGGGTAAATATACTTTTGGCCCCACCATAAAACATGTTCTGATTACACAATTAAAAAATACACACATATTAATGGCCACAAGGTCTGCGGCACAATCATTCTTGCCTAACGTTTCATTGCGGGCCGCTAGATGGCACCACGTGACAGCAATGCACAGTCGAATATAAATCAAGTTAATGAAGCCTTCCGGCAGACATAAATACAAGTTCCGAGCAGATGACTATCGGAACTCGGTCGTTTGTCTCGCACGACCACAGTTCCGGTTCAAATCGTATATTGTTAAGGGACAAATCCTTTTTAGGCAGTCGGCAAAACCAGTCCAAGCAGAAGTAAAAAGCGTTCACATTACACGAAATCTCTGATAAGCTGGCGTCCGGTAACAGGACAGCTATTTTGTTTTTGACTTAGTGGTATTGTACCTTGCAGTCTTAACAGCATTTCTTATATATTCGTATATGTGTATGAATTCTTAAACTAGGTTATAAAAATTAATTATTTCAGCAAACATCTTTTAGGGCGTTTGCTGAAATAATGTAACATCGTAATACAAATAATCACATTACTTGCTGGAACATAGTATTATGTTTTACATAACACGTTTTTATTCATATTATAATAAAAAAAATGTTAGAAATTAAAAGGAAACCGTCTCAGTTATTCATTCACATACATGCATATATACCTAGGTGTATACGTAAATATATTAAAGATTGGAAGTACAAAATACAATATATACTCGTATTTGGAAAAATAGTCAATTGTACTATTATTTAGACGCCAACCCTATTTGAATTAACATTCGTAATAAAAGGGGTTCCGCTTGGGTTAATATTCATTTTTCATTATAATCACTAGCGGTCCACACAGTTAGAAATAGACGTCATCAAAGTGCTTCGTTACGGCAATTAAATACGAGTACTTCATGAGATCTTTACATCAAATTCAATACAATGTTATTAACATATGTACATACAAAAGCCACTTGGCATTAAATCCGCCTTTTGTTGTGTAAGGGGTTACAACCACCATCTCAGGAGTCCAAGTCAACCTCACCTGCACGTGGTATAACACCCTGCTATAACAGACGAGGCTCTGGCAACCGGCTGATTGCGGTATAGCGCAGCCTAAATAAGCACGGCTAAATGCCCTGGCCGCCGAAGGGCAGCAGCGTCGGCGGTGTGAAAAGCTGGTCCCTGCGATCTCCAACCCGCATGTCCAGCGTGGAGATTACGGGCATAAACCTCCTTTTGTGGGAGGCCTATGTCCAGCAGTCCACTGAGATAGGCTGATGATGATGATGATGTTACCAACAATAAAGGATAATTAAATAAATATTTGTCTGTAGAGATTTTTCCCTTAAATTATTATACTTTATAACGACAGTTTTATGCGCAGTAGATGCTTAACAATTACTATAAAGTCTGTTTTTTATATCATACAATTTTATTGTTACTGCGTATTAATTCAACAGAAATAATGCCCAACGTTTCTAACTAACCCATTGTTACTTTGCACCCTCACGTGATGTGCGCGCTACAAATTAATACACGGTTGAGGAACCCACATGCGCATGTGTGCATAAGATTCTGCGGCACCTAAGATAACCTCAGGGACCTTTAGTATAGATCGGTTAACAGGCACGTGGCAGTTCTGTGCTTGTAATTAAGACCTATTGATACAAGGACCACAATGCACCGGATATAACTAGTTCGTGCATGATATCAAATACACCTTAGTTATAGATGTACGTACTTGTTGGTAAATTTCTCTGTATTAAAATTGTATACGACTGCGCTTATGTGGACGTTATTTCGGTAACGATGATGAGGTTATTCGAATATGATTAGTACCACCTCATCACGCCAGGCTCGTTATTTGAATACTGATGAAAGCGAATACTGATTATGGGAATATTTGTTGTAAGAATGTTGATATTTAAATGTTGTATATATTCGGAATAATTGATATTCACATATGATACGACACTAAAAGCACTAGTTCGTTTATGGCAACGATTATTTTTAAATCGGAATATCCAATGATCAATAAATATTCCCACGTGAATGTGCATAAATCCATATTTTCATCACATTCATTATTCACAAGCGCCAAAATATTTTTCAGTTATATTTTAAGCCTGCGAACAAACATTATAAGATTTTTTATTAATTCACATGCACAAAATATAAACATATTCATTTATAAAACGTGTAATAAGATTTATTCTGGCCGAATACAATTATGTATGCATCCATCGAATCGTTAGGATAATAAGCATCAGTAATACCTTATTTACAGGAATATCAATACTTCAGCAAGAGAATATTATCAGGTTAAGCTTTTTTTCTTATAAAAAATATTATTTGCATAATACAAGCTATACCGATGAAGAAAACCAACTTAAAGAAACCACACTACGAGGTGTTGTCCGTGATATTTTCTAAGTTTTACATTATTCTGGTTTATATTTTCTTTGAAATGACGAAAGACATCTTCAATAATGAAACGATAAGAGAATTGATGATGGTGATAATGTAGCTGACAATGATGATAACGATGACGGTTTGTAAGCTATAAACATCAACAAAATAAAACATGCCATGTCTGATGCAAAATAATTTGATTACGCTCTACGCTATTGCGGTGAGGCATACATTTCAGCGAAAACGATATTACGCCGAGATAAATTCAACAAAAATATTTTACTATGACACCAACATAACGCTAACTTAACACTCTATGCATAACACGATCCTTGTACTTCCCAATGATTAACTAACTTTTTATGGGAATTGCCATTATTTGTTATCTAAGGCAAACTATAAATTTCTTGCTAGAAACCAATCCTGATATTTGTCTACGATTGAAGATTCTGACGAAAAACTTAGTTTAGGGAAACATGGATTAAGTTTCTGCACTTCTTTTTATGTAGGTAACAACTTATCTCTATCGGCCAAACATAAGCGGATAGCAAGCGTAAATTAATTAGGAAGTATGTTTTGACAACAAAAAAATTTGGAATGAAAGGGTGGTTAAAAAATAAAATGTAGCCATTCTGTTTCGTTCCATACTGTTCCATATCCTTTGTGTATCATGAACGAGGCTCATATAAAATTTGAAACCGGATATTGCACAGGAGATTGGAAGCGCTTATAGGATATACGCGTTTTATCTACTGGGATTTTTGTACTAGAATATTTTATAAGGTGAATGTTGCGGGTGTTCCGGGCCTGTGTATTGTTGTCGTAATGCGTTACGTCGCTGACATGAAGCTGTAACGCAAATAATTTGTAAAGTCAAATTTATTTGTCTTTAGTGCCTTCTAAACCTTAAACAAGACCTTTGATGAGAAGACCTTTGATGAGAAGAATTTAGAAAACATTTCCGTACCTACTTCGTCAATCATGGGCTCGGAAAAATTTCTGCCTGATATGAAATTGCCAACTAAAAAGTTCACGATTAACTTGCTTTTCCGATTTGCACTAAAACTTCACTATAAGCTTTTAAAATTCTTCTTATTATAAATGGCCAAATTTTTAGTACATATAATATTAAGTTTTTACTTATTATTCATTTGTATATAGAATATGGTACGTAGAATAGAGTTTCAGCTATCGAAAGTGATTACAACCGTAAAAAACCCATACTGCCTCTATTTCGTTTAACATTTTCGTTTTTAGGGGTAGAAATAGCTGTATTATTTTTATGTTGTTATCAGTATGGTACTTTGTTGCATAAAAAAACAAATGGGTAATTAAGTAGAACACAAATTATGGAATCGAAATTTTTCAATATTTTCAAAAATTTTTGAACAGTAACAATCCTATATTTTTTATATGTTGATCAGCGTTTGCGCTGATTGCTCCATTAGATAATTAGACATTTTTTCTGATTTTTTTGAAATTGTAATAATTTATGTCTACCGCATTTTTTCTGTGCCTATCTTTGTTATACCATAAGCAAAAATATTCAGTGCAATCGTTGAGCGGAGACGTCTGTACGAGTACTCTAGAAATTTGTGATGGCGCAACCTTGGAAACGATCCATTTTGCTTGGTAAGTATACATACAAAATTTATTTGGATATTTTCAAGAAACGAGCTTAATACACTTCTTTATTTTATTTTATTTATCGGTAACCTGATAGAAAAGTTAAGTGCCTGACAAACTTAGAATATGTTTTAAGTAAACTTTGCATCGCTGCCACGTTTTGAAAGAGAACTAATTTCCCAGAACGGTGCTAAAAACAAAGAATTTGTCTTCTATGCGAGAATTTTGCTTTCTTATAGTAACGTTTCATTAAAAGTTTTATCTGCATCCACTGATGCTGTAAGCATCATTATGAATATTCTTCTGTGTTTCCTAACGTGTTTAAATTCAATGAAAGTTTTCTTAACAATTTTATGCAATCATTTTTAATTAACAGTAAAATATGTTCGTTAATGATTGTTTAATGAAGGAAAAGAATTAATTTGTGTAATGTTCTTTATTATTAATAATACTTTTCACATATTAAATCTAAAAATACACATTTTCAAAATATAACTCGAAAAGGTGCTAACTGAACTGGAACATATTGATATACATTATTGTTTATCAATTGCGCAAAATAGAGCAAAGTCCCGCACAATGTCTTACATTATTCAGGTAACAGGTGTAAGATTAATATAGATTTTATTTTTCACTTTAGACAACATACAAATTAAGTAAGTCAGTATGTATTTAAAACAATCACTGCACTTTCACATGTCAGAACATCAATAGGTAAATTAACTACTTATATTTGACACGAATAATTATGTATTACTTTGATATGTTATTTTTCGAGCCTCTTAACAAATATTTAGTCGTCTTATGTATGATGATGATGATGTACGTGGCTTAACTGAAATCAATTTTTCTCATATTAAAGACGGTATATTACAAATATAACTTATCCCATACCTACATATTATATACTAGGTATAGTCTACGTACAAAGATAGTAGCAATACAAATCATGTTAAATAATACTTTATGAAGATTCAACAAATCCAAAAGCCCTGATTCTGCTGAGACCACCGTCTGGTGATATCGTCACACGGACATGGGAAATCAAATCTGAGTCAGAGAGGTACCAATGCTCATTGTTGGCTGTGAGCTGAAAAATATTTAAAACATTTGATTAAAATCAGTCAAAATTTATTGGTCTTTACAATATGGGTCTGAACGTTAATAAAAAACTAGATTCTCAATTTTAAAAATTACAGAAAAATGCTGTGATGTTTATCAAGACAATAAGGCCTTTTAATTTTGGCACGGCTAAAAGAAACTTGTTTAAATCATAGAACATTTCGAAGATTGAAGATATAACATAAAACATCGTAATATTTAAAGGTATGTAGGTTTTTTTAACATTTGATAACAACTATACCTATATTGATCTACATAAAATATTTAGTATCAACATTTACCTTACTAGGTTTTAAAATGTTCTTCCAAACAGATGGTTTTGGCTCCGACCACTCGATAAGGTCTAAATAAGCACCTTCAATTTTGATGGAATCCGGGAAATTCCCCTTGAAATGAGTTGTGTCCACGCACAATTCTTTGATCAACCCGCAAAATCCCAGTTTGAATACTGCCCATTCTTCACCTGTGGAAATCGTATATAGACATATTTGAGAATGTTACTAATCGCTTGATATAATTAACGTTGCTTACAAAATAATTACTACCATTTCTTGGAATTTATTTCTCCTATGTTATATCTTCATAATTTCGGATCCAATCTTACCTGGCACTTTTAAAGTTCCGTCATCATTGGCTTCAATAACTTCCGGCCTGTCCAACCGTCTGGCTGTCTCCCAACCGTCTGCCATGGTAAGACTCTTGCCAGGTTTGATAATATTCCTTGGATGACCGTAGTGCGCATTCGAATATGCTGCAAAATTGAAAATAATTACTTCATGATTTCCCATTAATCAAACATGAAGTCCGTAATTTCAACTGTCTTTCTACGAAGCCCAGAATACCATAATTGTTAAACTGGAACACCGGCAGACAGTAAATATAAAATAATAAATCGTATACTTTGTTTCTTGTTACAAAAATTTCAAGTCGAAATTGCGGCATTAAAATCCGCGACTTTATATCATTCTTTTCATTCCAGCGAAGGTTAGCAGAATTGGATTCCATGGAGGGATTCCAGCAGTTTAACGATGATTACTTTCAGGCGCACCTATTCCGTGGTACGTTTTATATAGATCTGAATGTATAAGCGTTATCGTGACAAAGGACCGTCTCGGCGTGCTCCGGCTTGCAAAATTGCAGCCATTCGTTTGGATCGTCTTGAGATAGAATTTGTAAAAGCGATACTATTAGTCCACACAGCTCCCAGACTGAGGCTCGCGGTTAGAAACAGGAAGATAAAAGTTTAAAGTGCAAAACGGAATATTGAACGAGAGAACTTTCACGTTGGAGGTGGCTGGATTCTTTATAGCTATTATTATATGGATACTACAGAAGTTTCTGCTGGTTTAGAAAAATACTTTAAATTGTAGTATCCATTAAATATTAATTTTTTTCACGTTATGATCGGAATAAATTTACTTGTTGCTTACTTTTGTGTATTTCGATTTAATACATTTTTTAAAGTGAATAAGTTTTTGAAAATTTAATGTCACTCACTAACCTTGACACGTAGCACCATTGAGCAAAGACAACAGATCGATAATCTCGTCACAATTAGGTGTTTCAGGTCTTGCTTCTCCAAAAACTCGAAGTCTTGCAATACCTCCATCAGGGTATATGTTTACCCTTATATGTGTCCACGCTTCATCGCTTAGTACCTGTAGATAAATTAATAATCATTTCATTGATTTTGTTACCAATTGTTTTTTTGTTTAAAGCAATGTTTTTGTCAGCGTTGTGGAATGATATAAATTTTTTTCCGCCTAACATTGAAATTCCGTTAAAAAGGTCGTTTTATTTAAAAATTCTAATAAAAACTTAATTTATTTGGATGTTAAATTAATTAACAATATTTCGCGTAGGCAATTATCTAACTTCTTTTACAATTATGCAAGGTCACAGTTCTAAATTTAGATGTATAGATGCGTTTACCAAAACAAACACTGTTATCATTAACTTTACCTTCATTGTCTACAGTTCTTGTAAGTTTAACTATTCTGTTTTTGATACTACTCGTAGTTTTATTCATCTGTAATATTTATTTATTTAAAAAACAAAATAGGTTCCGTATCCTCTATTTTTCAAATTTTTGGGTAAGTGGTTATAATACGAGCGGCAATAGTAACCAGGTGAGTCGGACCTAGCTATCCAGAGTGCAAAACATCTATTTTACCTTCTGAAAGTTGAGTCTTGTCTCTTGATAGCCTGGCCGTAGCGCGGTAATGGGCACTATCTCCTCCCATTTATCTGACTTAAGCCGCTCCATCTGTACCAAGTCACATTCAGCGCACGCCGACCCCATTCGCATGTCCCTTCCGGGTATTAGTGCCTCTTCTGTAATTATAATTATTAACCCTATATGAAGAACTACAATTACGACAACATTTCGTTAAATATTTTTAGCACTCTTAGCTATCGAAAAAATCTCCTGTAAATAATATTGTAAAATTAATGTGTCTCAGAACATAAATCTTGACAAAAATGTACTACCATGTAAATATATTATAGGTGCCAGGAATTTCAAATAACAATTAAAGAACAGTCCATTATAAATGTCATTCATTTGTTAAAATACTATGGATACTCAAATAGATATCTGGGGCGAATTGGCTTGCTGTATCAAAGTACCCTTATACATTATTGATGTGTAGATAAGAGGGGTCCAGATGGAACTGAACCTTTGATATGAAGACAATGTATTGAAAGAAAACAGTCTTTGATGTGTGTTGCTTTCTGAAGCGAATTTGTGAAAGCGATTCAGTGTTGTTTCGTTGGGAGCAGTTCAGATCTTATGTACTCGTATCTACTTTACTGTTTCTGGTTTTATTTTATAAGTTGGTTTTAGTCCTTTCTTTAAAGTGCATTGTTTATAATTTATTATAATTATCGCGCAGAATCCCGTTTTGAATTTCATAATTTCTGGTTAAACTCAGAAAGTACTACTAAAATAGGAAATGTGGGGCTCACATTTTAAATACTGTGTCGATAAATAAAAATCGGTCATATGGCTGTTTACTTTTTCAGGGAACAAGTTTATCCCCAAAACTAAAAACGAATATGTGAAGTTGTGAATTCAAAAATTTCAAAAAAAAACACAAACCTTCGGGTGTCAGCCTCGCAGCTTGTATCGAATATTTCGGCGCATAGTTTCCCGTAAAAAATCCTGTGTCGACCAACAAGCCTGAAATAATAATTTTATTAAAAATTCTGCGAATTTTGAGTTAAGTTATCAATTATAGATGTTTATCATATTTTTTTTTGGTTTCAGTAAATGTGAAAAAAAATTACATATACACATGTTCTCGTATTTTACTACTTCTACTTTGTTATACTTCCGTTTATATCACAAACTTTTAATTTTCTTTTTTCACCTTGTTTTCGGTATTTTTTCACTTTGGCCTTATATTAAAATACTCATTATTATCCTTATGAACTTGATATTCTCACCTTGTATAACACACTTGGTGGCCAACTTCAATATACACCAATCGTGTCCAGCGATTCTCTTCCTCCTGGTCTC
>DWMG01005110.1:0-10441 GCA_018244855.1 Elbella merops | reverse complement strand
TAGGTAGTTAATACAAATGTATTGGAGGCAAAACACATCACCTAAATTAGTCACTAATCTTTCCGCCAGCAATTTGAACACATAATAATTTCAGTGTTCATATTTCATAATAATGGTAGGCAAAGACTCATGCATTATGTAGTAAGTACCGTTAATTATCTGCCTAAAGTGATTCTTGGAGCGAAAACTTGACCAAGTAGGTGTATTTTTAAATTACTGCAACACTTCATACAATATTTTCTATAATGATTGTTTTAATAATGATATGAGTCGTTTGGAATCAAAGGCGGCAATCTGCACTTGGAGGGAATTGTGGTAATTAAAAAAAATACATTTTATTAGGGGGATATAATAAGAAATATTGAAATTATTTATTATAGAGACATGAAAATTATATTATAACATAAACTTTGGTATTCATCAGGTAGAATTGCTAAAATTTAAGATTTAATTTTGCAGATTGGCGGATTTGATCCAAAATATCAAATAATCCTGTATTTCCTCCTAATTAACTGACAGATTGCCGTGTTTCATTGTAACGAAAAAATGATGGTTTCAGGGGTGTCCAGAATAAGTTTAATGAAATCAACCTCTCAATATTATAAAAATTAACTGCCATAGCTGAGGTAGTAAGTTGTCCCATCAATAAAGCGTATTTTGATTATAGCCATTTTTTATTGTTATTGTGGCACATAACCCTTGTAATTTGAAATTTGTTTTACGTTTGTTCAATGTCAAAATTTTTTCACATTATGTAAATCGATTCATTTAGTGACGCGAAAAAATGTCTAAACATTTTTATAATGAACGTAGTATCAAAGTAACTAATGATTTACAAAGAGATTTAATGATTACCAATAACTAGCTCATCCTCTATTATTAATTAAGATTTTATAGTGGATTAAAATTTAACCTGCTTTTGCCAAAAAGTTATGTGTTTCAAGGTTAAACCAATCAATAATTATCACTTATTATCAACTAAACAAAATATCACATACTGTAACGGTACAGAAAAACATCATTAAAAAATCTGCAAACCCTGAAATTCTCTCAAAAAAATGTCCAAGGCGTGTGAAGGCAAGTCTGCCAACCCACATTTCGCTAACATGACAGGCTATGGACTTAACTTTCCCACTGTGAGAGGGACCCATGTCCAACAGTGGAAGGATCAAAGGGTTGAACGATAGAAAAAAAATATGCATAAGTCATTGGTGTCATCCAATGCTTCTTCACAATAGATTTCTTCTTCGGTAGAAACAGTCACTCACTCTGGGGTCGACAATATGTTATTATAAAAAATTCGGAAGGAAATAATAGCTCAGGTAATTCAGACGCAAATGAACAATTTTTTTTATAACTGACAGCCCTGTTGCGTATATAAATACTTGGGTGTCTTCACACTATACCTTTTCAATTTCAGGGCTTTTCTACCGTTATCCAGCAAATTTATTATTTACGGACATGGCATGACTATCCATCATTACAATTCTGTGAAAATTATAAAACTTTCACCGCGAAAACAGATATAAATAAATAATTAGCAGGGTAACAATTGTACGTAAACTATAATTGGCGCCATTAAACCACGTGTCTAATTCGACGCTTGTGATTGGTTGATGGAATCAGATTGCCGGATTTGAAACCAAAGCGGTCATTTAAACTCGATTTTAATGCCACTTTGCAGTTTATAATAATAAGAGCAGCGCAGTACGATCGGTATTTTAAATTCCCTGCACGACCTTACTAAAATGACATTTTTGACAAAATATGCCTTTAATTCTTATACGAGTCATATGTTTTAAAATATAATTGTATTAAAAAAAGCCTTTATTACTCGTGATTTACAAATAAATTAATTTAAATTCTATGTATTAATAATGAATCCTTTATATATACATACAATGTTATGAACACATATTTATAAATTTGTATTATTGCTTATCAATTAGGAGTAGAACATACAGCAGTCAATTCATATCAGTGTCTACGTATCTACATAGGTACTCGTACATTAACTTCAATCGTAACTATCAATTGTTCACAATTCCGCTCCGTTCAAGGACTAGGCAATACGTCCGTATATTGTTACGACAATTTTACACTGTAATTTACAAAGAATAAAACAAATACTATTTAATACAATGTTTTAATGCGTTATTTTTCGTTAATATAATTGAATATATCTTAGAACTATTAGGCATTTTGGTCACCCTTGTCAAATAGTCATTGCTGCTTGTACATATTCCAGCATTAATAGGATTGGTATTAGGATATGGTACTCAAATTAATTGTTTTTTTCGAGTTCTAATTCGGAACTTTTTGTACTCGGGACGCCGCAAGAATGAGCTAGGCTACATTATTATTATTTCCGTTCGCCACAGCTAATAACAGACAACGGAATGAATGAATGGAAGTAATGGAAATACGTTTCACATGTTATTCTACAATCCTATTTGTGCATACTATCTTCATACTGTAGCCCGACGGTACCCATCCCCAATTATTTCAGGGAGCACAATGCCAATTGTGATTGTCATCGTTTTGCTTTAATCACGTTCCAAGGGGATACGTTCTTGCGTTCAGTTCATGACATCAAAGCATTCTCGTTTAAGTTCAGTCTGGATACTGGATAATAAGCTTTATTTTTGCATGAAGTTTAAATCGCCTGCGACTCGACTGTGCGGGCTTATTTATTACGTGCGCGAGAAATATAATTCTTACATAGAAGAACAAGTTTTATTAATCCTCAGGGTACGCTAAGGTAACGTTATTTTGCAATAATCCGTGAATGTGATGTAGAATATTATCTTGTATACCTCTTGCAGTATGCATTATTCAACTGTCACAAGTAACACAAGCGTTTGCAAACAATATATCATAAAGTATACTTCACAATAAGTACCACAGCTAACAAGTGTTTTGCCATGAAAGGACCTAATTAGGATATTATCCTCGGGATTATTAGAACATTTAGTAGCATTGAGAGGTGAGTATTGATCATGACATAGCGTTTACGTGTGATCTTGTAAAGTAGGTAACACTAGCTCAATTTATTAACAATTTTTCAAAAAGTAGGTAAACTATCTTCACTTTCGGATCTGAACTCAGAATTGTATTATGCGGCTTAATAAAAAAGAAAAAATGAAAGCCATATTGCAATTAATTACATCAAAATGAAACCTGTTATATTTTTATATTTATAGCGCGTCACATCTATATTGTGACGGTTGAAGCAAAGTCGTCCTTATGGGTTGTGTGAGGGTTTAGACGTACTGGAATAATATGGGTTACAATAGGTGTTTTAAAATTGTTTTCCTATTGCAACCGTTGTAATGCAAAACAATGTGCTTTGGCAGCAATGCGCCGGGGGGTTGGAGGAGCCCCTGGCGCCGGCCGCGCCCGCAGCGACGCCGGTCCACGTGCGCCTGCCCGCGCCGCCCGCAACCTCGCTGGAGACTCTCGAGCCAGCCACACACGCTTCTGCCCTGGTAAATTACATCATTATTGTCACAGCAGCACGGTTGGTTCCTGGTGCCGTTGTCCATCCTCCAATGTCCAGGAATGATTTGTTAAGAAATGAGTGCCTACAGGTGCCTTCTTTGCTCCCCCCATCGCGATGTCCTTGGTCACTATTGTATCAATTTTTCGCTGTTGTTACATTACATACGCTGCTAGCGAGAATAGGTTATCATCATCAGCCTACCTTAGTCCGCTGCCTGGACATAGGCCTTCCTCAAAAGGGGGTTTATGCTCGTATTCTCCACGCTGGGCATGCGGGTTGGAGATCGCAGGGCACGGCTTTTCGCACCGCCGACGCTGCTGCCCGACTAGTTTCGGACCTGTACGAGGTCCTTCCTCTTGAGAGACTCGCGGAGACTGTCTCTACCGCGACCTCGTTGCAAACGCCAGGAGCTCATGAGGAAGGACCTCGTACGGGTCCGAAACTAGTCGGGCCATCCCGAAAAAACGCACGTGAGTTAATCCGGTACATTTATAATCATGTGTATAAAACTCACGAAACATTTAATAGTAAGATAGTTTATCGCTACGGCGCCATATGGTTTATATGATATCATTAATTTCTTATTGAACTTGAATATAGTAGCTATGTTTTAGCCTCGAGCTATCGCAGAAGGCGATTGCAAATTCTAGGTATTTGTCTCTAATTTCCTCGATGATCTCTTAGGTTTGTTAACCAACCTCTCCATTCATAAAGCGCCAAGATTACAATTTAGGTCAGAGAGGTTTTACAAGCATTCAATTTTCACTATTTGTTTTTATAATCAGGTAAGTACGCGATAGTAATTTGACCCTTGTCAAAACAAGCTACGTTTGCAATGTATGCTTTGTTATGTACGTATAAGGGCAACACAAGTTTGTAGAATATATTCGTGCTAACGACTTGGTGTGAGTTGATTGACGTCATTATTCAATTGAGACGTCCCGATGCACGCGTGTCGCGACAGTGATCCGAGCTCGGTCCGTTGTAACAATATAGCACGCTTGTAGTTATGTATACAAAACAAATGTTTGATTATTTCGCATGCTTGCTAAGACTAGGTAATTACTCGATTATAATTATATATATATGTCTATTCACTAATGGTATTATATGTCTATTAATTAATGTTGTTGAGCTGTTGTATGGTACTTTGACGAAGGTTTCTGATGTAGCAGCATCATTGTATCTACAATGTACCATCAACATACAATTATTTACAACAGACGTACAAATAATTATCGTTAATGACAAGTCTTCTTTTCTGTGGTGTGGTTTCTTTTAAATGCTTCCGATCTCTGATTATCTAAGGTCTAATATGTAATTAGTCTTAACATAATAAAGTTGACAGATAGGTCATTGCGGATATTAAACAAGAACATTTGTCTTTGAAAACATAATTTTTCATAATTAGGTTTTGTCTCTTTTTGTTTGCCACTTTTCAGTCTTATTTCCTTATTTATACATCTGTTTTATAGCAGCAAAAATAGGATTAAATCATAAACAGTCACGCAGCCGAGTCTGAAACTAGGATTGACGTCAAAACAGGACGATATGTTTTTATCAAGCCGCACGCATGCTTGATAGTCCACGTTTGGAAACCGTATAACACTCTTTTTTTAAATTTCAAAGCTTCTCCTATGTAACACTATCAAATGCCTTTTCCAAATCTATAAAAAGGGAGAAAACTCTCTTACTGCAAAGACTTATTGCAAGATTTTTCTCTAGGGTGTTTTGAGTGGAAAAAGCTGGTCCGCACGTTCTCTTTCTCGGAAAATCCTTTTTCGAATGAATGAATAGGGAAATAATGAAACGATCATGAAATTTATCTTTAACGCATTTACGACTTATTGCTGTACATTTTTCGCACTTGTTGGAGGCGTGGAGCATACAATAGGATGCTGTTTCCATGTGGTTTGGCGGAGATAAGGGTTAGTGATTAACCTGAGTGTAGGAGAAAGCAGCTTTTGAGGCTTCTGACGAGGCTCAACACCAGGAATCGACTGCTTAACTTGTCTTCTGATGGACGAAAAATTTGATATAAGAGCAAAAACTGCACAGTTCGTTTGCAATTTGAAAACAAGGCAGTATTTCCCGTCAAGGCTACAGACGTTTCAAGATTAATTGTAACTAGCTTATCATTTCCAGGGCTCCACTCTCATTGACAGGCATACAACGATGCTGACTGCCAACGAAATACCGGACTCTTCAGATTTCATACCTTTACTAGCGGTTAAGGACGAGCCTTTGTCTGAAGGAGGTATGTACACAAAGACATTAAAAGAGTACTATAAAAGAACGATTACGTTTTACCATAGACAACATACCTTAAACACATGGTAATCCTAAAAATAATAAAAATATGTTGATAGAACAACCTCATCTGAGTGGAGATGACACCAGCGATTCAGGGGGCGCGTCATCCGAGACGCCGACCCGGGGAACTCCGAAAACATGGTCACAACGAGATATGGATAATGCTTTAGATGCCCTCCGAAATCATCACATGAGTTTAACAAAGGTAAGCATTAATACTTTTTCAAGTTAAATATAACCGAGATCGACTCTTTCATTATTCCACTGTAGGGCGGTGGTAAGGTGATAATTTAATAATTAAATATAAGATGTTCAGTTTTCAACAGGGTTCTAATTTTAAAATTGAAGAAGTAGACGCTATGATTAGCTGAAACAATGTATTGATAAGGAAAGCGATTACAAGTCTTCGATGACACACGTTTTTTCTATCGTATTTTGACTTGTGGTATCACCACCACCAAATGTGATCTGCAATGATTTACATTTGTTATTAGAAAACCGTTACATTTCACACTTTGTTCGTCTATTATTTGTCATACTAATTCGCACTTGGCTTGGTCCTTCCAGTATCCCTTTGCCTGTTGGTATAGGCGAGGTACTTTTTATTTCATTTCTTCTAATATGGAGCGATACCAAGTAGCTGTGTGATCATAATAATTTGACACACAAACACACATCACGTCACCAGCCTGTCTTAATTTATTGCTGGATCTAGGCTTACCCTGATGAGTGCGTTTAAGCACGTTCATAGGAAGTTTTTGCCTATACTCCCCACGCTGGGTATGGATTTGTAGTCTATTGGATGGATTGGTAGTCTATTAAAATGGAGAAGCGTATGTTTCCAGGCGTCAGCTACGTATGGTATCCCTTCGACGACGCTGTGGCAGCGCGCGCACCGGCTCGGCATCGACACGCCGAAGAAGGAGGGCGCGGCCAAGTCGTGGCGCGACGCCGACCTGCGCGCCGCGCTGCACGCGCTGCGCGCTGGTGCCATCTCCGCGAACAAAGCCAGCAAGGCCTACGGTGAGGATGGCTTTAAATTTTTCTCGTCACACTTTGACATTTAGCAATCGTCCATTAATCAATTGTGAGGTGATGGATGTCTTGGTATCTGTTAATAAGTTACTTAAGTATTAATTCCATATGTTGCATTCTGAAATTTACTACTGATTTAGGCACCATTCTATTAGTAAATGACTTTCATTACTATTTGAATACTCAATGAAAGGCAAACTTAAAGTTTTCTTAGGCCTGCCCGGTTATCAATCTAATCGGAGCCAGTGCACGGCCGCATATTTCATTAGAATCGGGATGATGACAATTTATATTGGAAATTTATATCGAGCTCGTTTCGTACGCGCATTATTTGCGACGAGACGTTGACGACGCGGCCGGCGGCAGGCATCCCGAGCAGCACGCTGTACAAGATAGCGCGGCGCGAGGGCATCCGGCTGGCGGCGCCGTTCAACGCGGCGCCGACGGCGTGGCGCCGCGCCGACCTGCAGCGCGCGCTCGCCGCCATCCGCTGCGGCGCCACCTCCGTGCAGCGCGCCGCCACGCAGTTCGGCATTCCCACCGGTCTGTATACACCTCGCCATAACTTCCACTATTTGTCGGTTTCCTTCTACTATATCTTGGACTATTCATTTATAATCACCAGTTAGTTAACAATTAGGCAATAAATAAATGTAGCCTGGCGTTGACTCATTAATTGAGAAAGCTAGAAAAATCGAAAAACTGAAAGATGTGGTAAATAGAACGAAATAGTTCTGGGTTCCATATAAGCCCATACTGTGGGACTTGTCTTATATGATGTTGAGATGTATGAGTACGTGGAGTAAATGGACGGTCACGTTGCAGGTACGCTGTACGGGCGGTGCAAGCGAGAGGGCATCGAGCTGTCCCGTTCCAACCCCACGCCGTGGTCGGAGGACGCGATGGGGGAAGCGCTCGAAGCTGTCCGGTAGGATATCTTTATAAGTTATATTTTACATGTGTGTCAGTTATTCGACCTTAGACAAATCAATTGTTAGGGAGGGTAGGTTTTGAATGATAAATATCATCATGTAATAAGAAAGCGTTATGAGGATACAAATGAGGGGGAATCTTGATATTCGTATGGACTATGGACACACACACTTGTATGGAAGAGAAAAAGAGACAATGTCGCATGGAGAGGTCTATGCGACTTCTATCTGTCTCTTTCTCGCCACTGAGCTCGATCTTCAGTTCTTCGCATGCATAGCGAAAGCAATCACATAACCTGAAACTTTATCTGATTGAAATCATAATATGTGAGCTAGATATCCAGGTATTGTTTTATAAAATTTATTTTTTTACTTAATGTGAAATGTTTGATAGGTGAATATTTTTCTTATGACATTAAGTGAAACTTATCGATTTAATTCCCTACTATACATCATATTATGCAAGTAAAAATTGATAGAAGATAAAATATACAGATTTCTAACTGGGAGAGAGAAAGAAAGAGGGGGCATAACATTTTCCTCACGTGACGAAAACGTATAAATATGAATAATTGTTTTGTGTGTGTGAGTGTGTGTTTTATTGTCGCAGTGTGGGCCAGATGTCTATAAACCAGGCGGCGATCCACTACAACCTGCCGTATTCTTCACTTTACGGCCGCTTCAAACGTTGCAAATATCAGATACAGGTATGACGTACTTTATATAACTTTTTTTTGAACTCATAGGCTACCTACCATATTTTTTCTGGTCTGATCCATTTCTCTCTGGTATTTTCCGGTCTTGGAACAAAGTGGCGAGCTAGTTACATGTATTTAATTATCGGGTAAGGTAGAGATTTTAAATAATGATAGTCAAACCTAAGGTTGACCATAGAAGTTTTAGCCGTCACATTAATTGGGGCGACAATTAAGTGGGGCGAATGATTTAAGAACTTTTATTTTAATATATGCAGTTGTATCCCTTCCATTATTAAATAAGAAATTGTAGCAATGGCTTGTCTTACCACGTACATGTCATGTACGTGGTAAGACAAGCCACGTACATGCCACGTACATGTCACATGTCATACACAAGTTTTTATCGCTTGTTCCGTTATAAACTATTTTAAACAATAGAGTGGGGAGGCGAAGGTTGATGAGGCAAGCATAGACAAGAATTGGGATTATTCGTTTTCTCACTATTATGTGATGTTTAGGTTCGAATAGAGAGGTCAAAACAGCAAATCTGTCCCAATCTATCCTATCTGAGTTTGTTCCATTCTATTTGCATTCTGTAAAAGGAAAGTAATGCATGTGTTTGGGACTTCAGTTGAAAATTGATAACAAAGGTGTAGCAGACTGCTTAGGGCTTATTCAAAATATTTACTGAATTCGATTATGAAACTGTTTATGTTTAATGTACTGTAAGTGCACTTTACTATTGTTAAATGGACACTATATGTTGATCGCTACGTCACATTTGTTCTCTCAGGGCGTAACTCCTCATCCCCAGCCAGAGGTCCCGATTGTAGATGCGGAGCAAGGACAGCTTCAAGAGTACTACCAGCTTCAACAACCACAAGTTGCTCAGGAGGACCTTATCCATCGTTCCTACAACGAGATCCCCTTCAGCCATATATTCGATTACGAGCAAGCAATGTATTACTCGCAGTGCAGCGGCATCACCACCAGTTGATCTCTGGAGGGGTTCCAAGATCAACCGAGAGATGCTTTTTGACGTTAGTTTATTTCTTTGTTTTATGTCATCTTAATGTTAATTTTTTTGCGTATATTGGATTCTAAGCTAGGGGGAGCTGTATTTATAATATATACTTACATCGTAGTGAACTTTATACCCAAACACAGGTATCACACAAATATTTAGGATTACTGACCACTGGACGATCAGGCCTGTCTCAATCAGTAAAAAATTTGCTACGAATGCAAAGAAAATTAGTAAATGTGCAGTAATGGGGAAATTTGTACCAGTACCTAATCTATGTTAAGGCTCTAACACATATTTAATAGTAATGTACGATACTGAATTATTTTGGTTTCATAAATCTTTCAATTTGCAAGATCTCATCTTCTTCTGTGACTTCTACCAAAGTCACAGCTTTACCCATTATTTTTGGAAGTTGGCTTTTCGAATATTTAAAATCGATTTTAAAAATCGATGAGCGATGCGTAACTGTAATAATAGAGAACAGGGCTCTATATTTAATCGTGGATATTTTTTTTTTATTGAAGCATCTCAAAATTATTCTCACAACGGTTTGTCATTATCGTCATTACTCATTAGTATTAGTCAATAAATACTGTCAGCAATAATCTTTGTCTAAGTCAAATGTATATTGTGTAAAGTAGATTAATGATTTTCGAAGTGATTTAGGCTGTCAAATGGTTAGTGAGGATTTAGTAATTGATGTTCTATTTTGTAATCGTAGTGATTTCGAATTATCGTCGTTGAGGCTATTTGGTTATATAATTAATTAATACAAATAGTACCTTGTACATTGGTCTATTTTACAACAAGAAAAACAACATTAAAAAAGTAAAATGTTTGTTGTAAAATGACTGCCTAGTTGGTCGAGTGGTTGCCAGCGCGACTGCTGATCGATAGTCGAGATCCTGGGTTTGAATTGCCAGGTGCACCACTG
>DWMG01005109.1:0-10443 GCA_018244855.1 Elbella merops | reverse complement strand
ACCGTATGCGACAAATTGTTCCACAGATTCGTTGTGCGAGGTATAAAACTTCTGGAGAAGCGCACAGTGGTGGAACACCAACTGTTTAAATAATGAGGGTGGAGCACATAAAACGAGCCATATGACTAGAGGAGCGTTATTTTCCATGCAACTCCTTGATCAACAGAAGACTATAAAAAAATTCTTCACGAATCTTGAACAATTCGGAAATTCTTGCAAAATATTTTTTTTTCTCGTCGCTCGTGTAACTAAAGTGTTCATTATTTCCAAGTTAACTAGGTGGGCAATTACAGCCGAGGAAGAAAGCTTACATTGCAAAGAAAAACAGCGATTTTCTCTCCTCGTTTTTACTTTAAATCCATGGTTTAAGATTATAACTAGACCCAGTTTTAAGCTGACTATACTTAGCCAATATCTTTGGCTTCATGAATTTTAAAGGCAAAAGTTATTTAGAGAAAAAAGTTACTTAGAGAGAAACAATACCTATTGTTTAGTGCAGAATATTATTTACATTATTGGATGTACCTACGACCGTTTTCGTCATCGATATTTAACTTACTGTAATGATTCAATAGTCCGATCTACCATTCTCTGATGTACAATTGAACTGTAACGATTGTGACTTTTTTTAAAGTAGTAAAAAGTTTACTTTTCTGACTTTTCTGTTGATATACCACATATCTATTATTATTACTAAAAACATTTGCGTGACTAATATTCATCAAAGTTAAGATGTAAATTGTACCTTATATAACGTAACGTAACTTCACGCCTGTTATCCCCGAAGAGGTAGGCAGAGGAATGCAGAACACTCCCACATTTCACCGGTTACGTTTAGGTCCCACTATGGAATAGGTGGTGTGCCTATTGCCATCCATCAGGCACATATCCAGACTCTGGACCTGTAGCTTATATTTTATATTTATTTTTACCCCGTATTCCATACTGCGACCGAGGACGTAAACGTAACTGGTGAAACATGGGAGGGTATTATAGTCCTCTGCCTACTTCTTCGGAGATTACAAGTGTGAAAATAAACTCTTACATTTAGAACTCATATTACAATGCCAAAATTTCTATTTAAAAAAAACTGTTTCACGTTGTCGTTTCATAAGTCTGGGACTACAATGACTTAGGTATGTCACAATGTTGTACTCCAATTTGTCACAGAGCCGACAAGACATAATGAAACAAGTATAAAAAAAATACTTATTACTTTCCCACGTCAAGTACTTTGACATTATGTACGTTACTTCTTTGAAGCTCTCAAAAATGTTCAGACAGTCAATTTGTCAGGCGAATGATTATGACAAGAAAGATTTGCTTTAATGAGAAATGTGGATTGCTTCTAACAAGGCGTATCCATAGAATAAAATTTAAAACACAGTAGCAGATGGCAAAATATTTTATTATAAAAGCGTACAGCTGCGTATCGTAGCAGTACCTACAGTTTTTTTTTCAATATTGTGCCAACTAGTGCAATGACATTTGTGACCATATCTGTGGTTTAAAAATCAGGCTTGGTAATAATTTTCTTATATTATTATAATATCACTCTAAGAGAATGCCATTAGGCATTAAGTACGCCCTTGTATCCCTTAGCATAAGGTGTTACAACAAGAATAAATAAATAAATAGCTTTATTCAATAACCCAACATTGTAATATGTATTGTATGAAAGCATGCTCGATTATTCGACGCTTCCTTAAATGAATAGTATTCGTAATAAACAAAAAATATACTCACATTCAAATCAATACTGTCACTGCATATATTTACACCCTCAAATGTCATCACACAGCCGACCTTACACCTGAGGTCCCATATCTGAAAGATAATATATTAGTACCTTGTAATTCACACGATTCTATCCCAGGACTCGGCAATTAAACATACAGAGAGACACAACCATTATAGGATTATTTGTAATTCAGATGAAAGTGTTCCAGCGACATTAATTCACTAACGTTGCGCTTAAGAATCATCATCATTAACATCTTTACATGTGGTATGGCGATCACTGGATATTTAATTTTCAAAAACATTATGTAAGACGACTTAATAGGTTTATATAGAGTATACAGAACCGTTCATCACAATATTATACACGATATAGCAAGCCGAAAAAAACCTTGGAAATATTTATACGAGAACGTCTAAAGTCTGTTAACAAAGCTGAAAAGGCTTTATTTGTTAGTGGTTGTCTCATAACAACTACGGGAGAATGCCGACTTTTACACTTAATGCATATGGGAATATAATTCTTTGTGCGGTCGGCGCTACGTTCAAAGGAGCGCTTAATAAATAATTTTCGCAGTTAACCGCCAAGCGAAATATTTTAATTTCGCTTTGAGACCCCGGTCGTTGGCTCGTTCGCGGCCATACTTATCTAATACATGCTCATTTGCTCTCTAACACACGCGGACAGTTTTAATTTATTATTAGGCTATTAATGCAAAAAATGTAATACCAAAAATATCACAGTAACAAGGAGAAAATCTGTACATGACATAATAATTATTTCTTCTACAAAGTAATTTGTTGTTTCTTGATACAGACCAAATAATAATTATGTTAGAGAATTACTACCTTATTATTGTGTTCGCTCATAAAGAAAAAACGAATAAATCACTTCTGTCGATGTTTGGTAAGATGTTAACTTCATAAGGAAGTAGAGACATACGATATTATTTATAGTTTTAAGGCAAAATAATCTCCGATTTCTATAACGCTTAAACTGTTTTGTAGTAAGGTGCAATAACATATGAATCGTTTCAAATAAGTTCTTGCGATAAAATAATATTTCGGGGCTAATTATTATATAAAATAACACTTTTGAAATGATATAATTACGTGACACTGGGCACTGATTACTGACTATCAGGCTTTTAGGTCCATGCTTAACATAAAAGTTTTTGTGGTTAGGATAAGTTCATAATAATTATTAACATAATTTTGAAAGTAGGTACTTGAAAGAATAGTCCCATGTTTGTAATTGTTCATCAAAACCGAAGCTTTTACATTTATAATAAAACACTCCTAAGCAAAGAATAAATTATTTGCAAGAAAATTTCTAGAGCGATTTTCACTTTATTTTCATTCTGAATACTCTAGTAACGAAATACCTAAATATTCCAAGAGTATCACTTACTAAAAGGCACAAAAATATGAATTTCTGTATAATTCAAGCGTAACAAGGTCACGGACATTCCCCTTTCTTCTTACAAATATATCCAGAAACCATATCTACTGGGAGAATGGTAATAACAGGAATAAAGTAATACCTGTATTGTATCCCGCTAGCCGCTGCCCAGAACTTCGTCTGCATTGTGAATATGAAGTTTAGCGATCGTTTTTTATTCTTCCTATTCGGAACAAACATCTTACCAAAAAAATATCAATCTAAAATTGAATTTGGTCCAGTAATTCTTGCACGATAGCAGAACATACAAACAGGCCATAGCGCTATCCCGAAAAAAGCACAAGTTAAGCCGGGATATATGTGCATATATAATCATACTCGTATATAATCAAAGATACAAACAAGGAATAATTTCTGAAGTTATGGTTTTAGGATTATGGACGTAAGACATAATTAATTACGTAAAATACCATTTACAAATTTTTCCTCTTTACCAGTAGGTATACATTAAGTACAGGTAATAAATAACGGAAAAAATTATAAACTTATAATTTGACACAAAAAATGGGCACAAAACAATTTTTAACAAGAGGCGAAGTGTACATAGACACATGATTTACTATTGTACGAACCTTCGTATCTACGTGGCATGTTTTATACGAATAACAAAAATGCCTTCAAAGCGTCAGCAAAGCTTTGATTTCTTTGACAAATTCCTGTTGTAAAATATGGAAGGTGCAAAAACCAGGTGCGCGCACAGTAGGGAGAGGGTGAGACGCAGTCGATAATGGAACGCCGACGATAATGCTCAATGTAATAATTGAACTTACACTGAACGAACATGATGTAACAAATAAGGTCTTAAAAATATTGTAACGACAGTAATGACTGTTAATGAATGGCAAATAGCACTAAATCATTGCCGTTTTAACTTTTAACATAACACCTAACAATGTGTATGGAAGTACGAAAGAGATCATATAGTGGTTACTTTTATACCATTTTTTAATATTAAATCGATTGCCTGATTGGTCTAGTGTCTACGAGTGCGACTGTAGATCAAGAAGCCCAGGGGTTAATTTTCAAGTCGGACAAAAGTATTATAGTGGTTTAAAATTTCTAATAATAGTCGGAAGTCCGTTCTTTGTCTGGACCATCGCCAATAGGGTAATCGCTTATTCCACGTTAAGAGGTTTAAAAAAAGTTCTTGACATGTGAGAATGTCCTACACTCCTTAGCCTACCTTTTCGCGGAAATATAGACGGGGTATTAAGCTACTAAATAGATAATAAATATCCTTAAGAACGATACGACAGCGATAACCGTCCACGCTAGTGTCAACCCACCCTCAGGGTCTGATCCCACGCCCCGCTCGCGAACACAAAAGCCCTCTCGCCGTGACAGCGCAGCGCGCACACTTGCCCGAAATGCATCCGTTGCAGCTTCTTCGGTATGAACTGGAGACGTAACTTGTGCACTTTGTACGTTAAGTCCACCTGAAAGAGCAAAAAGTACTTGTAGTATCTCAGCTTTAAGCAAGCTTAAACCACAACACACAAATTACTCCGCGGTCTGAGTATGATTTAAACCTTAACTGAGTATAATTTGAGTTCAAGCGACTTTAATGTAATGTTTGAGGAAAAGTAATAGTAATAATATTATATTCATATGTACACATGGTGTGTAAGAAACATGCACTTATGGTATATTATTCTAATAAACACACGAAGCATCATCTTATGAAATAGAAAATAATACAATGTAGGGCATTAGGTATGTTTACATCACTTTCATTATCATCGGACCCAATAATTTCCAAAAACCTTCAAGTATTCTCCAATAATCGCCATACAATATCTTTGACCGGTAGACCTCTTTCCATAAACCCAAATACTTATATTTGAAACAAAATAATTATTAATTGGAGCTTACGGTATGGATTAGTTACACAGCATAAATACATTGAATGTAAGTATTCAAAAATTTGCATTGTAAATAAAATATTAAAGGATCAATGAAGACATTATAAATAACACTCAACAATTTCATGTCTATTGACTATTTAAATTATTAAAGCCTGGATGATTTGTATACAATATTCTGTAGCTAGTACAAGTAACACACAAAATCAAGTTTTGGATGTTGCCAGTAACAAAAATAAAAGAAAACTCATTCCAACCATCGCGTAACCGAATAACGAACGCCCTTGACAAGCGCCCTACTTCCGAAGAGTTGACTTCCGGAGAACTCGTAAAAGCAATCCGGTATTGCCAATAAACTAAGATTACGGCAGGACGTTTTATTAAGGGGCAACACTTTAAAGCTGTAACGCCATAAAACGATCCTCGGATGCTGTAATAAACGATGTATGGGAGATCTGCGTCTTGGATAGATGGTGGACGGAAAATTATATCATCAATATAAGTATAGTTAATACAGGAAATTCTTTATATAAGGCTTCTTTATGTAAGGCTCGTTTTTTAAGCCTTATTCGAGTTACAAAATATGCTAATTAATAAAATTAGACAACATTGTGGCACATATTTTATGTTTTGATTGGTGACTAATCAGCGTTTACGATAACATTAACAATTGACTAATACTGTACAACACATACGGCCACATATGGCCACAGGCACAGATCCAGACACCGAGCCACTACTACAAATTTATAAAAGAAAATCTAAGTTAGATAAATCGAATAGTAGCTGACAAGGGATTCGAACCCAGGTCCTTTCGATCAACAGTCGCTCTCGCAACCACGCAACCAACGAGGCATTATATAAGTTCTTGTATTATGGTAAATTTAGTTAGTTTTTATGTGCGATGCAATAAACTTTTGCATCTATCTTATGCATATTCAGTGTTGTAGACTAGAGAAAGCGAACGTTAAACAGCTAATAACAGTAAATTCACCAGCAACAGAGATTTATTTGTTTTTATGCTAACGTTACCTTTGTACTTTTGATGTGGCTAGCTAGTGCTTTTAAATTAACTAAAATATGCATTGAAAATAAACACAGAGCAAGACTGCCTTAAACAACAAAGTGTGATATCTGCACACATACATATACGACACATTAATAAAACAGAGACAATGGAGAGAATGTAATTAATAGTTAGGAGGTGGTAAAGTTACTGGTTTCAATCAATTGAAACGTCAGTAAAGGATTAAAGTTGCATTTGTTATGAAATTTTTTATGTAAATGTTTATAAAGAGCGGAGAAAAAACGTAACATCACATCTACATTTTCTCCACAAAGGTAGACAGAGGAGTGTAGTAACCTCCCAGCTTTTACTAGTCACATTATACACCCACCAATAGGGGGTGATCCTATTATCATACATCGTGCACATCCAAAATCCATCCAAATCCAGCGGAAAACGGCCAGCAATATTCAAAGTTTTTTAACCACTCAACCTTCCTAGTTAAACGTCTATTCATATACTATATCGTACAATGTCATATCCATACACACTATAACCTTAATAACCGTTTCCAAATACGTAGCCTAGCTTAAATTCTAGCAAATAAAAAATTAATAATTTGAACCTGTCGATAGATGGTAGACTAATGATTATAAAAAACATTGGACAGGTCGTTGCCGTTTGGATTAAAACTGAACTAAAAACGTTATGAAGAGAGGCGATGCTAAAAAAGTTGAATGTGAAATAACTGATCCTAAATAAATACATTCATTTTCCAACCGGCTCGTAATAAAATAGTTTTTCAGCCGCTTTGCCAGTAATCCTGTTTCAAAATTCAGTGTGCTTACAAATAAGCCATATTGGATACTACACAAACAAGTACTCAAACCTACGTTTTGATTTACATAAATACGAATATGATTTAATATGCCAGAAAATACTACTTTGTTCCTATGAGGAATTAATCACTACTTGAAGTGATTGAATCTAATATGAAGGTGTTGAAAAATTATTCTTAACACCTTACAGGCTGAAATTTAAAGTAAATTAATTTTCCAGGTGCAAGATATTAATGTCGAAAAGAAGGTAATGAATTACCGACTCGAATGTGTGATATTTGATTGGGAAAGCGGGATTACTAGATTGCGAAAACAATGTAATATTGTTAGTGTCGCGTGAAAACTGCTTAAATAAGTCTTTATATACAGAAAATATTACAATGATACAAAGTACCCAAATAAAACCCTAAATAACAATGATTGGATAAAACAGAGACGAAGAGTCATATTGACTTATGTTGGGATCCATCAAGTATAGGCGGGACCCAAGATAGACGTAGGCATAGATAGACATAGATAGACGTTAGGCTCGTAAAAACACCTTATATTTTTAACATCTCCAGTTAATAATAGAATTCATATTTCTCTTCGATATACCTGACAGTTGATAGGAGAATATTTTTATAGCAAACGTATTATTAAGAAGGAGAATCATTTTATATCAAATGTATAATTATGAAGGTAACATCATGTTCCTCATCATTCTGAAGGGGTAGGCAGAGTACTGTAGTACACTCCACATATTCAGCAGGTATATAACAGCCATATTTAAAATCACAGTAAACTATATTTCATGATAATAAGTAACGCTAGATTAACAATATTTTGTTCTTAGGTGCTTACTACAAGCATGGCCAACGACTTCATTGATCAAAATAAATTTTTATTGATAATTTTATTGCGGTTGAATTTAAATACGTTTGTTGTTAAATAGTACAGCTATGAACATTACGTTATAACAACCTGAAATTTACTTTATAATATTACTAAAAAGACGCTGTCTAGAAACTTTAAAAACACAGAAAGTGCAGTGAAACGATGTGTTGCATTGTGCATTATGTATACAATTTCCATATTTTGTAACTCTATCGTTCCAATACAGAGTATTTCAGTAAATTTAATATTATCATAATAGCGAGACACTTTCAGTAATAAGAGTACCTACACTACCTACATATTTTTAAACATGGAATGTTTGGAACATAAAATGTATAATTAAATTTTATGTATAATATGATTATATTATATTTTATATATAATTGTACTAGGTTATCATTATTGGTTCTGAGACTTTTTAGTAGAAAGAGAAATTATCGTTTTTCATAATAGTATATACCTTTAAATCAATGGCCGTATATTTTCTTAGTCCTCATGTCAAGGGTAGATAAAATAACACATCGATGGAATTATTTATGTTGAAATTATTAACTCACTACATCAATTTCATTTACGTAGCACTTCAATATGTATTGTAAGCATATTTCATTTCTTTTCATAAAAATAACTACACTACAGACATGTTTTACGAGATTCAAATATTAGCACTAGGTAGCGACATCTATGTTGTAGTAGTTGAACTAACGTGCACAAAAAATATTTTTAATATCTAGTTGCACTCACCTCTTGAGTCTGTAGATCGTATACTTTAATAGACGAGTCGGCATATCCTACTATTATCTTTGTTTCGTCAGCAGTTACACCCAAGGAGAGCGCTGGAGATCTTTCTAAAAAACGTTTCTTTACTACATAATATCACATACTACTAATGTACTACACACATAATATATTAAATACTGTTTACTTAAAAATAATCTTTTTACAAGTTTTTTTATGTATATATATTTTTATGTATATACGGCTAAATGTCCTGACAGCCGACGGGCAGCAGCGTCGGCGGTGCGAAAAGCCGTGCCCTGCGATCTCCAACCCGCATGCCCAGCGTAGTGATTATGGGCATAAACCCCCTTTTGGGGAGGCCTATGTCCAGCAGTGGACTAAGATAGGCTGATGACGATGATGATTATGTATATGTATATCTTTTTATAATTTAGTTTATACCAATACCCTTAATATTTCATTAAAAGCTGATATTCTTGATGGATAAACAAATTATATTTTCTACAACCTTGATTAAAAATGTGAGTATAACTGACTGCCTCGTTGGTCGATTAGTTGCAAAGCGCTATTGCTGATCGAGGTTCTAATCTCGAATCGGCTGTTATTGGATTTTCTAACTTAGATTTTACAAATTAGATTTTCTAGTAGTGGTTCTGACTCTGTATCTGTGCCCGATATATGGTAATAGACTCACCGTCTAGTCCATCAGATGTACAAGTAATTGGTGAAACGTGGGAGTGTACTACACTCCTCTGCCAACCCTATCGAGGATTACAAACGCGATTTACTGAAGAATACGAAGAATAACTGAATAAGCCATGTAACTGCGTATAAAACAAAACATTATGCTAAGTAAATGTTACTAATATAGAAGTGTACTAACGTGTCACAAATGGCGTAGCATTAGAAGATATGCCTGGGGTTCCGTAGAACTGTGTGTTCAAACTTTCTAGTCCCGGGTCTGCGCGGATGCAAAATTCTGGCGGGTCTTCTACTGATGTATTCAGCTGTTAATGGTTTAGATCTCTATATTAATACGTAAAGCAAAAGCATTGTATCCATTTTTACGAAAATTGCTTGGATGGAGAAGTATAAAATTATGGACATTTAAAGTTCAGGATAATAATTAATTTTAAGTCAGCAATCACTTCCAGTCACTTGAAAAGACTATTGACTTTGAATTTATCAATTATATTTCTTGTACTTGACAAAATAGTTCTTGTAAAACCTCTTGTAAAAATGCCCACCTTGCAACCCTAAAAGTGCATAATTTCTCGTTAAGCCATAAATACTCGTATAACGTTTCGCACGTACAAAAGCATGAAAGAAAAATGAAAATTACGCTCACTGGTCCGTACATTAGGTATTTCAATTCTGTACACGGCTCCGTCGGTGCATGCCGCGTAGCAAATCCTCTCTTCAAAGCGACTGTACTCAAGAGCGTACACCGGCTTTGGTGGGAACTGGATATTGCGCAGCGTACATAGAACCGTCCCAGTACTGCCATGACGCATCTGGAATAATTATGAATTATTGGTTCTATTGTATATCACGGTGAAGGAAAAATTCGTGAGGTAACCTGCACACGTTGAAGTTTACAAAAAAAAATCTCTAAGGTGTGTGAAGACTGCCAACCCGCATTTGGCCAGCGTGGCAGACTATCGGCTTAACCCTCTCATTGTGTGACCCGTGTTCCAATAGCGAACAAAATTGTATTTTACATGTACACATTATGACGTTAGATAAATTCGTTTTTGCTGCCCATGTAACTTAGTAATGAGATAACCAATGTCAACGGGTAAACCAGATATGTTAAGAATGTTTGGGTGTCTATTTCAATAAGGAAAACTTGACGTGAAGTTTTTTGACGATATGTAAGCTCAAAGTCGCTCAACGAGCTATGGAGAGAGCTATGCT
>DWMG01005108.1:0-10443 GCA_018244855.1 Elbella merops | reverse complement strand
AAAAAAAAAAATATTTTCTAAGGTGTGTGAAGTCTGCCAACCCGCACTTGGCCAGCGTGGTAGACTATGGCCTTAACCCTCTGAATATGAGAGGACACCCATATTCCAACAGTGGAATAATAAATGGATCGATTAGGTATTATTAAAACACTCGCGCCAACGGCGTGCTGCGATTAAGAAATCAATAGGAACCAAAAAAACTTTAAACCAACATGCTTTTCGAAAATCATAACGGGATAAAGAAACTAAACTGTACTTACTGAGGCCCGAAGGGTGGTATCCCTCCACATCGCAACACTTGTATAATATTGTGAACGTCGCCAACACTGACATCCTCCTAAAAAAGCATATTTAATCTTTACATATGTACATACATAACTTCATGCTAAGTCTCTTACGGGGAAGCAGAGAGCACGAAGTGCCAAACATGTCTATCGTTGCAGACCTGCCGTGCTTCTTCCACATTAATTAGTTTTAACCTTTAATTTAACCAAAAGTTCAAAAGCAATTATTCTTCTCCCTGACGGACCGACTGACCTGCTTGTCTAGTGGCCAGCTGGCTCACGCGGTTGATGTATGTTCGACTTCTAACCAAGACAAATATTTGTATATACACGAGTGTTAATTATGTCGGAATGTGCAATTATCTGTATATGTAAGTGTAGTTATAAATTTTTATGTAGAAATCTTTCCATCGTTTTATACTCAGCTATTTAATTAAAGCTCACTCCAGTGTTTTCTATAATATTCTCTTAGCAGTGTGAAGTCTGCCAATACCCACTTGGCCAGCGGTGAAGACTATGGCCTTAAGTTAGTATGGCCTTCTCGTTGTTAGAAAAGACTCGTGTCTAAGAATGAAACGATGAAAAAATTGATCATAGTAATGATGTCGAATGTTAGAAATATACACACGTACATAATAATCATCATTGACAACCAGCACGGGTGCATTGACGCAGGCGCCTTGACACTGCACCGCTTCCACTCCAAATACGCCGTCAGCTGAGACACTACCTTCACAGCAGCAGGTCGCTTCTTCAACTGTACCCAAAATTATGTCAGCGCCACGGAGCATACAGGGTGTCGTCACGCAGACTTTAACATGGAACTTGCCCTTGTAGCGTCTACAACAGACGATAATTCAACTGATGGTAAAATGACCTTTACTGTCAAAGTAACAAATAAAACAGATAAATTACATCGTGTGTAAATTTTAAGCATCAGATCTAGGCATCCCTAGACACTATAAAATTATTTTAAGCCAAACCCGTGGTAGTACAATTTTTCCCCACACTTATACGTAATTCTCACAGAGAATCGCAGTAATTGTTCTAGAGATATTTCAAAAAGGGATAATTATTGTAAAGTACTCTATATTCATATGTTAGACTATGTTGCAGTTTGGCCAGTCATTTTTTTTTAGATTCACGTCAAACTCGTACAACCATAGAAGCACTGATCAGCAGCAAAAATAAATTCTCTACAACAGCTACTACCGCAAGATATTAACAATCATTTGCCATTAAATCCATTCAAATTTTTAAACTATATCATGATGTGTATTTAAAAATCTCTAACCTCTTATTCATTGTATAAAACGTGGCCCACTCATAGACTCTCATTCGAGGCATCTGCAAGAGCTCAGCCACCTTGTGCATCGCCGATATTGGGATCCAGCCGATCTGCCGCTGCACGATGTCCATCGCTGCGCTGATCGCTGACCGCTGTGCACCCTCTGGGTAATTCTTGATTATCGCTGCCAACCGCTACAAACAATCATTTTACTGCCTAAGATATTTTATACTCCTATCGTTAATAGCAGTCATAATTAGAGGTTACGATTTAAGTCTGTCGTTCCGATAGTCCTGGGTTTAAATCCTGGGAAAACCATCTTTTTAAACAAAATATCGCGCGTTTGGACATAACAATATCTCGTGAAGTGGCTTGCAGTAATTCGAAATTCTCACGCAACCCGGTTAAACTATCAAGGCTCGTACGGTCAAAAGCAGAAGACAACCCGAAACAGCTCAGAGATAATTCTTATCTAAGTTACTGTGCTAAGTAAGTTATCAAAATCATTTGTATGCTAGCTATTATTATCAATATTTCATTCGTGTAGGTCACCGGGTAATATGCGGGCACAAAGATAATTAACTGACTGAACGGCGTATTCAGTACAATCACAGAGGGTGCAAATATGTATAACAGGCTAAATATTCAAATATGGCACACAATATGAATTAATCAGTTAACTACGGCTAAACGTGTCAGCGGTAAATTTAATGAGGGTTCATTAAAATTGTATTCCGCGCTCACGACCGTCGCATTACGAATCGGCGGTTCGCGAATTTGTTATAACTGAACGTAACAACAGCGACGTATACCGTTAATTGAACAGGTGGGAAACAAGTTCTAGAGTAAAGTAGGAATATACCATGAATAAATATCTTGGGGTATCCCATCCAAATAAACAATAATCATATAATAATCAGAAATAATATGTACCTGACAATAAGTATATGTTTCTTCATTACTTCTAATTAACATTCAATCGACACTCACCCTTAGTAGGTCACGAGTAAAATTCTAAGCTACATTGAACACAATAGATAGATCTTGATCGCCTTTTGGTAAATGTTTTTAATTGTTTCGTGCAATAAAATATACGATAAACGCATATCAACGCTGTGAAATATTGAAAATTATTTATATTCCTATAATTTCATTTATTAATAAATTCGCAGTCAATTGATACAAATTTGTTCGAGTGCTCGTTATATGAGAATTTATCTCAATAATTTGTAACATGATTAATTTCTGCTTTATAATTACTCAACTCGCTAGTCATTTATGGACGAACATTAAACATTTCTATAATCATTTATTACAGAATCTTTAAACACACAATTCCAAACGGTTAGCTAACGTCAAATTTATACCTAACGTGGCTATATCTTCTCGATTGTAAGTCAATTGTATTGTCAAGTGACCAGTATATTGAGTAGTCCAGTGACCAGTCTAATGACCAATCTAGTGACCAATCTAGTGACCAATTTAGTGACCAATCTAGTGACCAATCTAGTGACCAGTTTAGTGACCTAATACCACTGAGACCTTCACAGCCACAGTTGCTACCAGGTGTCCAATTTGAACCTTATTTCATGTTAGTATTTCTTCCTTTGATATTTTTCAAATCAGACCACTATAACGTAATGCACTTTCGGAGGCAAACGCGTTTGCCATTTTAAAATAATAGTGGCTATTGAGTAAAGATGAATAAGTCGTACAACTGAAATACGGATAGCATATCACCGAAAAAGTTTCAGCACAAACTTATACCTTTACTGAACTTTGAGCAGTACGGGGTGATTTCAAAGAAAGCTGATAAAGAATAGCGGAGGATTTTATAACGAATCAGACTCAGAGAACTTTACTTACAAAATGCTACAATTTTAATGCACCAGCCGGTTAGAAGATTTATATTATACGCGTAGTATTTATTTTTAAGTAGATACAATAGGTAGGAAGGTAGATTAGGCGGTAAGTTTAGGTAATTAGGGTAGGATAGTACATTGGGTAATTAGACGTTAGCTTTCTAAAAGAAGGCCCGTTCAAATGTAATTTTATCCGACAAAAATTAATAACGATTTCAACATAAAGGCGACGAAAGAACTTTGCTAGGACTGTAGCCGATTAAAATGTCTGTCTACCACTATAGGAAGGGCCTTAACAATAAAAGCATTTGGTTATTTTTTTGCTTATATACATACAAAAAAAATTTACGACAATTGCTTAACAGAAAGCATGTTTCCAACATACCCTCATATTTGCTTCAGTAAATTCAAAGGGAGTTTTCGAGTTATTTTCAGTGCTATCTCTATGAACGTTCAATTCCTCGCTGCAGCAACGCGCTGAAGTTGAAATCCTTCTCACCAGCCCCGACAGCTGTAAGTAGATCCAATCTTATTGCCTTTATTGAAAATATTGCGTTAGTTATATAACTAACACAATATATATACATATATAGCTGATAATTTAAGACCACCTATATTATTTACTTAATATTACTTTATATTAATATACATATTATGTATATTTGTTTCGTAATAAATATATTAAATATTCATATCAATTATGTAGGTAAGATACGATAAAATCAATCAATCTCGTACACATTATACTAACGCAATGAAGGTTAATGTAACTGAGGTACGTGCTTGAGGAGACATAAATGCAGAAGAAACACGACAAAGCAGTAAGGATAGAGGTACTCCGGCATCAGAATATCAGTATGTACATTATGCCATCATATGAACTAAATGTTAAACCTTTATTAGCATATTATAAACTCCTTTGGAATAACCTCCATACAAGTATGTCAAAGTCAATGCCACGTGTGTATAGTGGCTAAAAGTGCAACTGCTGGCAAAGCAGTCCTAGGTTCGGTCGTTTCGGTCATTATTGTATTTTTCGAACTTTAAATTCCTGGTAAAAGCCCAGAGTCTGGATTTATGCCCAGTATGACAATAGGCTCATCTGAACAAGTAAAACGTGGAAGTACTGCGCTCCACTGCTAACAACTTCGGTAAAATACAAGCGTTATGTTATAATATGTTCATCTAAATAATAATTTTATAAAGTTCAATTGTTATGGTGCTTGACTCCGCCCCTGGTGATGCACGGAAACACACTGACTTGCCACGAAAATCGTGTTTCTTCAAGCGGCATGGACACGTCAGAGTCATGCGCGGGATACACAACAGTATACCCGTTTCCTACTTTCATAAATATAATACATACGACATTTCATAGAAATAAAATTATTTATCTACATCTATGTAGTTCAAATACCAAACTAATAACTTATCAGAAATATATGAGTATAATGAAACTACGATTCCGTTTTAAATATTGAAACTAGAACCTATTGAAAATACTGAAAGGCGGAAAAGTACTGAAGGAATGAAAATGATGATTCTATGTTTATACAGAAATTTTTGCCACAATTTCTAAGTCATATTCTAGCCAATATTACATTTCTAGCCAACAAAAGGAAAATTTTAAGAAGAAAATTTAGAACTATTTAATTAATTATTGCTTATACTCACTTTGCAATTAGTGTAAATCGCTTTAAATTTCAACATTTTAAGTATAATATTGTATTTTGTGTTAATGGCATTTATCCATCAAATGTATAAATTTGACGTAGAGTGGAAAAACTATCAAAACTAATTGACATTTCTATTATATATTCATAAAGTATTGCTAATACAATTTTCTTTGTTTTATTAATATTTTAATGTTCCAACGCTTAAAAGACTTGATAATACCTACTATAATAATAATATTATAGTAAACGATGAATAATGATTAATAAATAATATGAAATTCTAACTGCTAATTAATACATTATTCTATCTGTAGCATCCGAATTAGAACCAATGTGGTAGGCTGTGGTGTTAATCCTTGTCAACCACTTGGATGATTGAACGGTTAACAATAATAACAATGATGATAAGAGAACCAGCGGCTAAGCACGCAGGTTATCTTTAAGTGGCTTGCGAAATACACTATATTTTTTATATTAGTACATGCGATTTTTAACGAAAAATAATCGATTTAACGTAAAACAAGAAGGTATTCGGTACAAATTCTAAACGTAAACAAATAGATTTTTACAAATAGGTCTCAGGAATATTCAAAGTGATGATCTTGAACATCCTCTAAACCGCCATGTTTCTCCGAGAACGCCTTCCTTTTAACGTCGCCACGGCAGAAAAATAATAGCGATTTGTGGTGTGGATTTTCCTTCGAGGCTTACGAATTTTCCTAACTTACGATACCTTTAGAAAATAGGCAACGTTGAACTTGGATAAAGGTGAGAAACATCAAAGGAGAAGCAAAATGTTTAGTTCAGAGTAGGACACTCTTAAATAAGGCATTTTAAAGCTAGAAGTTAGAACATGAATTAAGCATTATTTCACCTGTAACATGACAACAGCCAGCTACGATACAATGATCATGACATGTTAGTTTTCTGAAGAACCGTAAGTCTGAAACAGAGGTAAGTTTTAAATGCAATTTTTTTTTAAATATACACTGCATTATTAGTAAATGTATGTATATCCATAAACTATTATTTAAATACACAAAATAACTATTAATTAAACCCTATCAGTTAAACACCGATCGAATTGCTCACCACGTCCCAACGTTGCTGAATTGGACCGATCGTTTGTAATACGCGACCACGACAGACCTATAAACGCTTCACTATACAAAATGAATGGATAAAAAACTAAAAATATCAAAAAAAAATCTCAAATGATTACTATAACCTCATTCAATACGAACCACAGTATATTGTCAGCAGATATTAACAATTAAAATGACTAATACGAATTTAATTAATTTTTTTTATGAATTCTTCTGGCATATGAGCCCGTATTTTTTAATAAGAAAAATAATTATGTTTATTTCCTTAATGGTATGATATTTGAAAAACCAACAAACAACACTTTTAACATTTGCGTAAATAAGAAAAAAAAATGCTTAACTTTATATATTTCACTCATTTAAATCAACTTAAGAACGAAGGGCAAAATAGAGGTAGGCAGAGGAGTAAGGTACTCTCTTTTTAACCAAATATATTATACGTGGAATAAGGGTTGATCCTACTGCCATACTGAATAAAATTAATCGCTGTTATGAACGTTTATTAGGAAAACATTACCAGCGATGCGAGAGTCATTACTCGCGTGGCCGGTATATTAGCGGATATTGGAAATATGGTGACTGACGGAATTTGGCTGAACTAGCTCACGTGAAAATAACATTATTATAACACCATCACGCCAGCTTTCTTACGGGGTTAGTAGAAAGCCAAGTGTCAAATATCTCTATTCTTATAGACCTGACAAGTTCTTCTACTTACGTCACTCTTTTCTTACGTGGACATAACGTTTATAGTTTTTCATTGCGGTACCCTGTCATAATAGTGTTCAAAATTAATGTGTTGATAGAATTTTTGGTCTCATGACATTCCTTCTCGGAGGCAGATACTGATAGTTCTTGACTGACTGAATGACTAACTGACAAACTGACTGACTAACTGACTGACTGACTCATTTTATGTTAAGCACGTTTATTTTTGTTATTTTAGTTGCCTAATAATATGAATAATCTTGGTTGTATGTATCATATGTTTTTTCAAACAGTTGCACATTTCAAATTTCTTTATTATTATTATTATTGATATTCCATAGTTATTAAGTAGGAACACATAGCATTTAAAGTGATAGGTTACTAAGCCTCATAACGTAGTGGTTTAGAATTCAGCCACATAAGGCGTCCTGGGTTAAAGTCCTGACGTGCATCATTTTACAAAGATTTTTAGGTTTTAATACATTTTCTATAACGGCAAAAAATACACATCGTGAGAACATGAATACCTCTAAAAGCTCTCCATGGTCTAAGGCATGTCAAATCTAGCAAATCAAACTTGGTCAAGCACGGACTCACGTGCTGAATAAAAATTCGTGACAATGAAAAACGATGAGAAAACTTAAAAACACTTCGCAGCATATATCGGAATAATTATTATTCAATATCGTACTTAAACTCATTTCAATAACTGCCAGCACGATTTTTAATAATTGAGTGGAAAAAAATGACACCGTTCTGGTCATTGTAATAAGAGGATGAACAGTTCTTTCTCTTAATTGAACATCGATTGGCAACTTCGGCAAATTTTCTACGTTAATTGGAGCACAGTTACGGCACTAACTATTAATTATTGTTCACCACTACAGTTTTTTCCTGCGAGCACATGTTATTGACTATACCTACATGATAAGATAAAAGAACTCACATGAAATTTTAAACGGACATCTTTTATTCTACTAAAGTTTGACACGTCTGAACCGGTTTGAAATGTTTTTAAAAAATCCTGAAAAATCTCTCAAGTTTCTAAGCTAATCGTAAAACATGTGATTCTGTGATTTCACTTGAAACGTAAGCGTGCATTACAAATCTTATATTCTAATAAAGATAGAAAAAAACATTCTCAATTAGTAAATCTGACACTTTTCGAAAGGGCTCTGAAAGATATTTATGATTTCGAACATAATTACTGGGTATGTTATATATATTTCAAAGAGGCTTTCATTTTTTACATTACATCTGTAATAAGTAATTTTAATAGAAACATTTTTTTCTATTAAAACCAATACATTACTTCAACCAATACATTACGTCATGACAATAAACAATTTCTTTAATTAATTAATATGAATGGAAAGCAAAAATGTTTCAACAACAATTTTTTTTATTCATATAAATATTAAAAGGTACAAATTAAACTATTTACATAGCCTTCATCAGAACTGATACTCAAAGGCGCAATAACTTTTGTTTCGCTCAACTGCTTGTGAAACTCGGTAAGGAAATGGGAGCAAGAGGACGCCAAACGATTTATTCTCTTTGTTTTATGAGACAATTAAGAGGGGAAAGGACGTCGTAGTGCCAAGAGCATTTTTGTTTCCTGTTGCAAGTGGAATATTTCGAATAGTGAATTGAAAGTTTACAGCTGTAATAGCATGGCAATTACCACCTTTTTCAAGAGGGAAATAAGGAAGTTGTTTAATGCTTTTCTACATTAATTGCCATTTCGCATTGCAGTTTTGCATTTTTTTTTTTCAATTATAAGTGAAACGACTACTACGTATTTATAGGATATTATATATAAAAATATCTCTTATGTGAGCATTCAACAATACGGTGTGGAAGATGTTTTAAAAAACAGTTCGAACAGTTCGAATGGTCAATTGTGGAATGAAAAAAAATTGAGGTTCATGAACAATATTTTTCATCGGCTTGACTTTGTAACGCTTTGAAATATCACAAATACATCTGCAGAATATTTTTGCTTTGTTATTCGCTCATAACTTCTAAAACTTTCTTAGCCGCAGCACTTAAATGCTTGTTTCTGTTGCACAAAAGGGAAAAAAAAGTAAAAAAGCTTAGTATGCGGCATAGAGTAAAACTGTTTTGTAAAAAAATAAACTTTTAACATTTTAACAGTGCAACCCGGCCGCCTTGTTCCCAACTACAACTTTTCCATTAAAACTTCCATACAATTTCCTTTGCTTTATAAACCTATTGTGATTGTATTGTGTCATGAATCAGTTACACGATGAAATTACCACTGACTAATATATATATCATACATATATTGCCATATTTAACTGGCTATTTTGTTTTACATGTTTTTTTTAAATTCATAATACTTTTTAGTACAACTTCAGCTTATAAAGATGAAACTAGAGAAATGTACTCATTCGATTATTTTCTAATCGGATAATATATGTATTTTCTATATTAGAAAATAGTCGCACATATACTCAGAATTTATATAAAATGAGGAGACCGTAACTTTTATTATTTGAATTTTTTCTGTCATTACCAGGTACAAAAAATACATGTCTTTCTTGCTGGGCAAATTAAAAATGATTTCCATCCTCTTGGGCTGAATTTCTGATACGCCATGCTTCAACCACTTATCTGAAAACACTTTAATAATGCTAATGGTTTTACGGGCTTAGGTTCCTTTGCATTGTCTGTACAACAGAATCCTACAAAAAAGTACAGAGACGAATATATTTATGTACAGGAATATTTCTATTTTTCAATTTAAATCAAGATTTGTATCTATTTAATCGAAGAAATTTCATTTTAAGAAAATAATTAAAATTTTAGCAGCCATAGACAGAATGAATTGCAAAACGTTGTTTTATGTCTTATATGAGTACACCAACATTAGCCAGTCTCATTCTACTGCTGAGCAAAGAGCTCTCATTACGTCCATGTGGCGTCCCTTTTCTTAGATAATCTAGTAAAACAATAGCGGAAAATTTAACAAAAAACGGTTGCCAACGTTTCAACAGTAGACGGCCACGGTATAAGGCAGTAAGAAATTAGCTTATCTCGGACCTTTATAATCCCTTGCAGCAAGTTTGATCCTTCCCAAATAGAGCAGACCCTCAGATATTGACGCTTACGTTATCTGTGGCAGCAGCCGGACAACGCCTAACACTGGGATGTGATTACTACGATCTCACAAACGTTTAATATTTCGCTCGAGGTACTTACATACATATGTACATATGTATATAATACCAAAACTACCTGAATTGATAGATACTAACGGAATCAGATATCATTAATATCATTATATCGTTTCGCCAAGTCTCTTTCTGGGTAGGTAGAAAGCACTGATGTTTAAATTTAACTTAAAATATGTTAATCAGTAATATTTTTTAATACAAACTTTTTGTAAACTTAGACAGAGACTTAGTAAACTTAGACTTAGACAGAGACTTAGTAAAGGGACACTATCATGGACGTAATGGACCAGTTTTTCAAGGATTTACTTTACATTTCACG
>DWMG01005107.1:0-10443 GCA_018244855.1 Elbella merops | reverse complement strand
CTATGGCCTTAACCCTCTCAATATGAGAGGAGACCCGTATTCCAACAGTGGAATTCTAATGGGTTGAAAAAAAAAAAGTATTTATGGAAAAAGTTTCTACAATAAAAAAAGGTTGTTATCCCTTCATTAAAAGTCCTATTTTTACAAATATATTTAATGAAATCGCTCAGCTTTGTAACATTAGAATAGAAGACATAAATATTACTAGTAAAGATTAATTATGTATCTATGTATGTATTTGATTTCTGTGATTAAATAATCGTTCTTTAACATAATTATTGTTTTTTGGTGTTCACTCATATTCAAAAATGAAATTGCAGAACAGTAATGATAAACAATTGATCATTATTAGTGATAACCCTACTTTTTTCCGTTATGCTACAGACTTCTTTGATTCCCTGTCCACTTTTAATGAATATCGTCCTTCATTTTTCTCCCTATTGAAGGTTTTCTTATAGTATCTATGTTTCTTTTACCCATTATCGTGATTGTTAATAAAAGCTTTGTTTTACTAGTATCCGTCCTCACAAATGGCATCTACCGTTTGAAGTTATAGTGTAGTCTCTTGACAACTATGAATATATAGTATAATTTACAAAATCTATTTAAGTGAAATAAAGTAAATTTTTCTCTTCCAGATAGTTCATGGTACCCACGATCCAGTGAACTTCTTCTGTGACCACCCAGATATCAAGGCAGTGTCGTTTGTAGGGGGAGATGGAGCTGGCAAACATATTTATACTAGAGCATCAGCTGCAGGTATATACGTTCAACTTGTTAACAGTTTAGACTTCCATATAATATTGTTCTTCCACTGCTTAGACCTTTTTTCGACTGTAAAAGGTGTTATTAAGAATCTTAAAGGTGCCTATAATAGATTTGAAAATTTAAAAAAACCTCATCACGCCTGTAATTCCCGAAGGGGTAGGCGAACATAGTAGTTGTATGGTAATAGACTCACCACTTATTTCGTGAGACTTAAAACATAACTGGTGAAACATGGGAGTATATTACACTTCTCTGCCTACCCCTTATGTGGTATAAAATGTTAATTTTTGAAAATATTGTATCAGGCAAACGGGTGCAAAGCAATATGGGAGCCAAAAATCATGGAGTGATTATGCCAGATGCAAACAAAGGGCACACACTAAACCAACTGGCTGGAGCTGCCTTTGGAGCTGCGGGCCAAAGATGCATGGCTCTTAGTACTGCTGTTTTTGTTGGTAAGTTGCTACTTATCTAGTCATTTCTTTTAATAGATATTTTGCTGCATCAGTATGTTGCCTGAAAATGTTTGGCTTAAGATTTTCAGTAAGTGGTGGAATCATATTATTTACTTGATAATGGATACTTATTCTAAGTTAAATTTTTCAATATATTATATAATACGAAATTGCATTATACGTATTTATAGTAGATATTCAGAGTAGAACAATACCGTTCATTTATTTATATTATCAATGATTAGGTGAAGCGGCTGAGTGGATTCCAGACTTAGTGCAGCGTGCACAAGCGCTCAAAGTAAACGCTGGCCATGTGCCCGGAACTGACGTTGGACCCGTTATTTCTGTCAAGGCTAAGGAGAGAATCCTGACACTTGTTGAATCAGGTAATGAAGTTGAGATTGATATATATTTATGTCTAGTCCAATAATGTTCTGTTGGGATTCTAATTTATATTTTGTAATAATTGATAACATGGATTTTGATTCAATTATAAATTACAAAAGAAAAGGGTTACAAACGTGTAATCAAATATGTATACTTGTGAAATTGTGATGAAGTTTTAAATAACTATAGATTTATGTAATGTAGCTGCTTGTTGACTTGCAGTTAAGGGCGATACAATATTCTTTACTTATTGTTTTTAAACATTTCAGGAGTGAAAGACGGTGCCAAGCTAGCACTTGATGGTCGAGGTGTTAAAGTTACCGGATTCGAAAAAGGCAACTTTGTTGGCCCCACAATTCTTACTGGTGTAAAACCTAACATGGAGTGCTACAAGGAGGAAATATTTGGACCTGTTCTAGTCTGTCTCTTTGTTGATACATTAGATGATGCTATCAATCTAATCAACTCTAACCCCTATGGAAATGGAACAGCTATATTCACGACCAATGGTGCTGCTGCAAGAAAATTTGCATCTGAAATTGATGTAGGACAAGTTGGTGTAAATGTGCCCATACCTGTACCACTGTCCATGTTCTCTTTTACTGGAACTCGGGGCAGCTTCTTAGGTACCAACCATTTCTGTGGCAAGCAAGGAATCGACTTCTACACTGAACTGAAGACTGTAGTATCTTTCTGGAGACAGAGCGACGTATCTCACACGAAAGCAGCTGTATCGATGCCAACTCAACAATAAAACAGACCAATACTTTATATAGTTCAATAAGAATACATTTTTATAGCATTTATTTTAAAATCATGCCTATGTAAGTGAAGTCTTCCAAAAATATGTGATGGTTACAATATAAACAATATGTTGTATTTATTTTTATAGCATTTTATACATTCTCAAAAGTATAATATATTAAAATTGTTATTTTTACGAATTCTGTCTTTTATTATACATTTGTCATAAAATGCTCATTGAGAAGTTCTTGGTTCGATTTCCAGGTCAGGTATTGTCAGATTTTTCCCATGAGGGTTTTTTATAATCCTCACGTTGGACTTTTCTCGATTTTACTCTAAAATATAAAAACTGTTATTTTAGAACATATGAGTGTACAGACTATGTCAATATTATTTCCTATTATAAGCTAAAGTAGTGGATAAGATCCGTACGCAAGTTCGTTAGAAATATGAAATAGATAATGAATACTTAGAAATAAATAACTGCCTCGTTGGTTGAGTGGTTGTAATGCGACTGCCGATCGGGATGTCCTGAGTTCAAATCCCGGGTCGGGTACTATTCGATTTTTCTAATTTAGAATTTTTTGTAGTGACTCGGAGTCTGGATGTGAGCCCGGTGTATGCCAATAGCCTCACCATCTATTCCGTGGACTCCGTTGGACTTAAACGTAACTGGTGAAACGTGGGAGTGTACTACACTCTTCTGCCTACCCCTTCGGGGATTACAGGCGTGATGTTTCGTATACATTGTTTATGAAGCAATCTATGGCAATATTTGAATTATTTTTTTTTATTTATGCACAATTTATATGTTGTTTATTGTTGCGAATGACGAAGCCTGAAAAAAAAACGATACACGTACAATTCATCAAAATAACTCAAGAAACGAAGAATTTTTGCAAATTATTGTACATAAGGATGTCTAAATTCTATAAATATGATTGTAATCATGGTAGCAATGAAACAAATTAAAAACGAATAATCACCTAGATGGGCCCTAATTTCACTTTCTTGCAGGAATGCGTAATAATGACTAATTATTACTGATGCAATTAAATATACCGAAAATACAGTGTTATCTTATTAGGGGCACGAAAAACATTAGTAAGAAAATGCGAATAAATTTAATATTTAGTCTTGCGATTCATTTGATCAAAAATTTAACTTTTAATAAATGTCAATTTTTAAAGATGTCAGGCGAGAAGCGGGAAAGTAAGCTTCGTTGGTGGTTATTATAAATTGATTTGAATTTTTGAAAGTGTAAAATGTTCAAAGGCATTATTACTTCATAATTTAAATGGAAGCGCATAAGTACGCAGAATGCTGAACCGAAATTTTACTTGTGTAATGAATGAAAACAATGAATGGACATATTTATAAACAGTTTTTGATTGATAAACATTGTTTGATACTTTTTGTGAATGCTTAGATCATATTGCATGACATCATAAACAATCTGCAATAAGAGTTTCCTGCCACAATTATTACTATACTGCCGGTTACCATGATTAGTGCACGCGTTCTAATGGCCATTAACATTAAAAGGTTATTGATATTTACCATCTATTTGACTGGATGCATGGCTGTTACACCACAATGTCGAAACGAGAAAGGTGAACCTGTTGATTGGTAAGTCGTATAAAATTTTTGTTATACCATATGTATCCTTTAGAAATTTTGTTAAAGGTGATCCATTTTGTAAAAGAAAACAAAATTAATATATACACAAAGAAGCTACATACATGAGTAATATCATGTAATAATATATATATTCATTTAAAAAAATATTTCATTAGGGTTAAATAATTGTACATGCATATGGTTGTAATATAAAAACATATATTTTTTAAATTCATATATGTAAAGTTGGCTTGACTTGGATAGATTGTAAAATAATTTTTATTATTCATTTGAATCATGTACAAGGATATGATGTTTTAGATGTGTTGACATTTGTAATTAAAACTAAATGCTTCATGTACATAAATAAATTACAGGTTCTACATATATAAACTGCCAAGAGAAAAGAATCATCTGAATCCACTGGTTCGCAGAGGAGTTGCATACATGCACCTTACTCCATCAAAGCTAAGAGGTGGTTGGATCATGTCAGACCTTGCTATCAGTGATCCTCGTTCTATGGTTGGAAGGACACTTACCCCTTTATATACTGTAAGAGTTTTATACTATTGGAAAAAAAAATATATTTATTACAAAAAAATAGTTCAAGAAATTCTGAATATTAATGTCCAAACCCAAAGCATACTTTAGGACACAGCCAAGACCATTCAAACCAAGTGCAAAATATGTTACATTTAGAATTGAAAAGAAAAATCAATAATTATATCATAAAATCATTCCAACTAAAAATATTTGAATTAATAAAGCCCTCATACTACTGATGTCATAGCAAATAGTGACAGATTCTAGGTATATGTAAGCATTAAAAAAATAGTCACTACCCTTTCCTAGTACTTCTTCACTCTTCATCTTCAACTCTTTACTAGTACTGCAGTAGTTTTTAAGTGATACTTTGTTTCTTATAATAATTAGTGGTTTGATACTACTTATTACATAATTTGTATAATATTGTGTTAGAGGCCTCAAGATGCTACTGAGACTGATGCCTAGCAGCAAGATCTATGGTGCACCCCAAAATTGGGGTGCAACATAAAACTAATTGCACTCAATTTGGGTTTTTCAGGACAAGAATATTATATCCCTAGTTTATAATGACCAGCCTCCTGCTACTGAATATCAGCCAGATATTCTACATTCCGTTGCTGATATGTATTCTAAAAGCAAAAGGGGTAACATTTTCTTTGTCTATTTTTCATTATGAAATATTTGGTTCTTTTTATGATTCTTAATTGTCATATATTTTTACAAAGGGCCAAATTTGTTTTTGTATTTAAGAATGTTTGCCTTTTATCAGACATCTAATAGTAAGGACCAAATATTAATTTGCAGGCCAAATGAAGCAAGGAGTGAAAAAGTACAAAAAATTCAAACTGGGTGACAAGTACTATGATGATTATGATCTGGCAGAGATGTGCAAGATGCATTCCAAGTTTATGAAGACCAGAGTTGAGAGTGGGCATACAAAAGGAGTAATATTGGGAGATAAATTTACTTCTCTTTGGCTTGTCCACTCAGTGCCCAGATTCCCTCCAGTGCCCGATAGTAAGTATTGTTTTACTAGTACAAAAAATTATTTGGGTTTTAAAATATATCTCTGTTTTTTTTTGTTAAACAATATAAGACAAAAACAATACAAGCCAATAATGTTGCTAAATATTGCCAATGTTGAATGCATAATTACTGTTAACATCAACACATTGAAGTTAAACCATTGTTTATGTTACACCACAATTATGAGAACATTTTTATACAAAGTCCTTACTAAATGTTTTTATGAGTCATTTTATGTCTCATATAATGAGACATTCATTTTACTGTTATTGTCACATTACTTTATGTTGTTAACATAACAATATTTATCTGAGGTATGTTCCAAGGATTTAAAGTCTGATGTTGTGTGAAACTGAGTATTGAAAATTGTTTTCCTGTTGTTTCAAATCTATGAAACAATATTTTATATTTATGTACTTTATGTTTGTTTTTGATGCATTACAAATGTATTGTAATGAATGAGGACAAATATTAATTACCTAAAAATGAAATGTTTTGAAAAAAATATAGTTTGTGTTTCTGCTTATTTTGGGGTTTATGAATCCAGACAAATATAAGCCAAACATTTTTAAAGTTTGACTGCTTCCTTGGTCGAGTGGTTGTTAGAGTGACTGCCGATCGGGAGGACCTGGATTCAAATATCATGTTGGGTACCATTGTATTTTTCTAATTTAGAATTACTAGTAGTGACTCGGAGTCTGGATCTGTGCCCAGTGTATGGTAATAGGCTCACCACCTATTCTATGGGATGTTAACGTTACTGGTGGAACATGCGTGTGTACTACATTCCTTTGACTACCCCTTCGGAGGTTTACAGGCGTTATGTTACGTTTCTTTTTTAATGTAAGTAAGTAATTTTTGAAGGCATATTATTATATATTATCCTATATTACATCCGAAACAAAACGTAACTTTACGCCGTAATCCGCAAAGGGTTAGGCAAAGAAAAAAACAGTACAATAGCTAAGTTTATATATATTTTGTACATTTAATTTGCAGTGAATGGCCTAAACTCAAGTTCCTACAGCTATCCTGCAACTGGCATGAAGTATGGGCAGTCTTTTCTCTGTGTATCTGTACAGACCTCAACACTTAACCAAATCGCCACTCAGCTGAAGTATAATGAGCCACTCATAGCATACAGCCACATACCCCAGGAGTTTGATGGAGAATTGCCTAATCTAGTTGATGTGGTGAAGAATAAGACTATAGACACATCACCATGGTAAGTTGTTTTTTTGATGTTATTGTGGCAGTTTTTTTTCCTTAATATATTTACATATATTAGTAGGGTAGGCTAGGCAGAGTGCATTGTATGTTAAATACCCCTAACCTTAGAAACCTAATGTGATTCTACTACTTTTACAACTCTCTTCAAACACATACCCCGTTTTTGGAGACTTCTGACTGTTCTTCTCACTATTTAATCTACTTAGACTGATTTTAATTTATTTAGTGGTGGAGAGAGGTGAGTCTTGGTCTCCCTTGTTTAATTAATCAAATTATCTCTCATTTCCAGGTATCACATCGAGAGTTTCGAGACACTGGTTGGTCGCAAGTTCCTGTCGTTCGCCAAGAGCGCCATGTTCAACGATGACCTGTACAGTGGGCTGGTGGCCGAGGTGCTGCAGTCGGATCTGTTGGTAGAGTCATGGACTAATGGACCAGGGACGTTGGACTCTGAGTGTACTAGGAACTTCCAGTGAGTGTCTTCAGCATGCTCATTGTGAATTGAATAGCCGCCTTAGATCTTTATTTGTGACAGGTGGCTTGTAAGATTACTTCATTTGAAATATATACATAAATAAGACACTCACATTTTTAATGTACCATTTCATCATCATCATCATCATCGACCCATTATAATTCCACTGTTTAAATAGGGGTCTCCTCTCATATTGAGAGGGTTAAGGCCATAGTCTGCCACGCTGGCCAAGTGCGGGTTGGCAGACTTCATATTTATTTTTTCACGGTTATATTGACGAGAGCAATATCCATTTGTGATTGAATGACTTTTTTCTGAGACTTACATCTCCAATTACTAAGTCACTAAGGGTTCTTTCCGTCAGTTGGTTTGGTTAAATTACATAATCATCTTATGTTATGTTCGATATAAAATTTATACTGCTATGTTCACGTGACATCAAATATAGTAATCAACAGACATCAAACGCGTTTAAACAATTCTAATTCTAATTACCAAATTTACCATGCAGAATTGCAATCGCACGTATTTCTGTCTCGTTCATGCGTATATCTCTCATGTCTTTGCTCAATAAAGTGTTATACAGATTCGCACAGTATTTGCAAAAATCTGAAGATCGAGCTTAGTGGCGTGCTATTAGATCGGCCTATGTCCAGCAGTGGACGAGAGTAGGCTGATAATGATGATGATGATGATTTGTAAAAAATAACGTTTGTAACAAAACGTTGAGAGTTGCGTTCAATGTTAGGTTCGTGCAAGAGTAACACGTCCGAGCGCTTCGATGTTCTGTTACAAGTAAATGCTTAAGTATGAACTCACCTTTACGGATTTTATTTTAATGTAATTTATGTGAACCTATGTCCATTTAATAATCTCCACGTCGCGTTGCTTCACAATGGCATTTCCCAGTTATTTATTATTTTAGTAGAGCATAATTATGTTGCATGGTATTTCTAACTTTTTAAAATCAAAAATGTACAATTTGTAACATAAATTAAGGTGTTTAATTTTTGTATTTCCGCCAAAACTAAGTACAATAAATTATTTCATGTATTAAACTGTTTAAATCCTTACTTAATCATATATAATAAGCAAGTCCTCGGTAAGTTATTCATAACAATCGTATTATGCCATATTTCTATAATATCCACTGCGAAGACACACTAAGTACATAAGATTGACCGTTTAATTCATTGTCCGTTAAGAAATAAAATAGGTACGATATTGAATTATAAAACTCCTAAGATTTTATGCAGGAGTGTAGTCCAAAAAACTAGACAATAAAATATGCTGAAACACCGACTATTTCCGGATCTGTACCAGGAAGGACCTCGTACAGGTCCGAAACTAGTCGGGCCATCTCGAAAAACGCACGTGAGTTAAGTCAACTTTAAGATACATTTATAATCGTGTGTATAAATACTCACGAAACATTTAATAGTAAAATATGCTGAGACACGAGTAGCTCAGTCTCTAAAATTTTAACTTATCTGCTTTAGATTTGGATAGACTTTGACAGTTCAGCTCAGGCCATATGTGTTTGTAAAGTTAACTGTACCGTGCTATGGACTTTAAAGTAATAAGTATAGTTTAAATCTGCGATTTTCCTTAAAAATTTCATTATACATATTTTTCAAAGCATTTGAAGTGTAGCAACTATCAGTTTAGTAGCGGCTTTAACTGTTCTCCCTCTGAGAATCCTATTACCAATGGTTGGACTGCAAAAGGGTTGACGTTGAGTAATGTACATGCGGTGGACGCCTAACATTAACTAACTTCAGTATCGCTAAGAAACACATGTGTATACGAATAGTAATAACTACGACAGTTAATACTAAATGACCCTTTTATCCAATGGTTCGTGACTTGGAGGGCTTGGTTTGGTCGGAAGGTTTGATCTTCAAACAGAGAGTCTGATGGAAAAAAATGTATATATTTTTTTTTTCAACCCGTTAGAATTCCACTGTTGGAATACGGGTCTGCTCTCATATTGAGAGGGTTAAGGCCATAGTCTGCCACGTTGGCCAAGTGCGGGTTGGCAGATTTCACACACCTTAGAAAATATTAAAAAAAAAAAAATTTAAAAAATATCTATCTAAGAATGTATTTAGAAAAGCTGACTGCTTCTCATAGGGTAGGTTGTGTCTAGTTTGAATTCAGGTAGTCATGTGTGAGGTGATCTAAGATATCATTAATATATTAATATGAACTGAGAACATCTAATAACTTATACTAATTGAACAGACATTAGCAGTCCTATAGCTGTTCCAGGCCTAGAGCGCAGACGGTTGTCTATGGACGGCAGCGACCACGTGTAACTGCTAAATGTTTGTGTGCTACTCTCTGTTTTTATACTGTAATTAGCCTAGCAAACAGGTGGATGAGCAGCTGACGGTAAGAGATCAACCATGGCTTATGAACATTTGCAGCACCCCAGGAATGGCCAATATTTTGCCCGCTTTGAAGGAGACATTAAAAGTGGGTATAGCGTCAATTGAATAATAAACGACTGAACTAATTAATTATGAACCAAAATATTAATGTACAATATAACAAATTGAATTATGACGTCCGATACAATGAAATATACCTCGTTACATGATAGATTGTGACCGCGCTCTGTAATATATTGTTGTGTGGAATTTGCTGTACAATAATATATTTATTAGGTTTTAGTTTACGTTTCATATACAGATGCGGTCAATAACGCTTCGTTTATTAATTCTATGACATTATTGCTGCGTTTTAACAGGATTCTATAGTTTTGTGCAAGGGTGTACATGCATATGTATGTCATAAATATATGCGTGTTAAAGTTCAATTTAAATTTATTGTTTCGTCTGTCGTAAGTAGGAAAAAGTGAAAGTATGAAGGAAATAAACCTACATAATTAAAGTAAATAATAATAATATAAAAAATATAAATCAAATGAAGTTTAATAAATGTTATGATTAAATACGTTCGATGTACCATTACAGACAATTTACACTTTCAACATGTATGGAAGTCAAAATTAATTGAAAATTAAAAGATGCAATAAAAATATTAAATTTAAAAATAAAATGTAGCTTAAACATTAAGAGTGGTTAAAAAAGTCGTTTAAAAAAAAGTTGTGATGTTTCCGCCCGGGATCGAACCGGGGACCTTGTGCGTGTGAAGCACACGTGATAACCGCTACACTACGGAAACTGT
>DWMG01005106.1:0-10444 GCA_018244855.1 Elbella merops | reverse complement strand
AAAAACCATTTCATTGACATCAATATTAAATAAATAAAATTAAACTACCCGACTAATACAGTATTCTTTCCGCATACGGAGTAGGTATATGGGCACGAAATACAGTTTAATACTACATTAAAAATTGTTAAACAGTTGGCAACCCTAATCGAAACCCATATAACCCACTTGCGCTGCGGTCCTAACGTCAAACGGATCGTATATCTATAACGTACTAATCCAGTCATCATCCTAAAAAGATGATAAATTAAACTCAAAACGAGTTAATAATACGCTGAAAGTTAGATAAACTTTTCTTTTGACGTTTTAATAGACGGCTCATGGCTTGATACGATCTTGTTTTTGCGACTTACTTTATTCCAGATCATAATATCGCTCATTTACGACTAGAGGGTAACATCCCAAAAACAGTATCTTTCTAAAGACATTATAAGAAGTTTAAAATCATAATTATTCTATGACTATTATAATATTATATGAATTACAGATTATTGTATGATATATAACTATTATAATAGTCATAGAATAATTAGGGTTTCAAACTTTCTGAACTGTTTTGAAAGATAGTATTTTTGAGATGTTACACTCTAGTCGCAAATGTGCGATATGTTGCGTAAAGTTTCATGAGCCTGTCACGTGACTAAATATGCGATGTATGCATTCATTATAAACGTTGTAGAACATAACAATGTCTATGTATTTTCGTACAAACAATTCTATAGGGTTAATATAGGATTCTATAGGATTAGGTAATACTGAACTTACGCGGTATGGGGTACGCGTATTGGTCGGGATGTCTCGCGATCAGCGTGTTCTTGATGTGTCGCCGGCCCACGCCGTGAGCGCCCAGCAACACTATGGTCTTCCTTTGAAACGCTGCAATGAAAACGAAAAAATCTCTAAGAATGTTTACCATATATCGTCATCATTTTCATCAGCATCATCATTTATTTATTTATTTTCATCATTTATTTTATCATGAGTTGGTTCATTCATTGCTGCACATAAACCTGCTCGGCTTGCCGCATCCTGAATGACGCAGGTGCCGTGAAGACCAAAACTCAACAACTTTGCCTAAATGGGCCAAATACTGCAATAACTGGCGTGCGTGTATGGAGAGAGTGAGGAAAGTAGAAAAAGATTTCAAGGATAATTCGACATTCAATACTCTCTGTTTACACCGGAAGAAACCTGACGTGACGGTATAGTAATAACAACAACAAATTACTATGTGAGTATCGTATAAGCATTCATTGAACACAGTACATAAAAAAGAGAATTATTACACAAATAGAAAACAAATACGGTTAGTGAATTATGAAAATTGATTGTGCCGAGAGCTATTACTTACGAACTATTTCTCTCTCTATCCATCTCTCGTACATTTAGGAGACGTACAAATCCTGTAATAGAACACTTCATACCAACACCATTTGTAACTGGATCCAATAAAATATCTTCCAGCCGAAACCCTGCACACATTACCCAGGTATTATGTACCGCGGTAACATTTCAAAACATTTGTCTAGTGCCCATTGTCAAAATGAATCGTTACCCAGGAAATATGAAGTAAAATACTTATTTTTCATTTGCCGAGCGTTATAATCACATAAAGATATGCAAATATCAGACACTTTACGGCCATTGGGTTGTAAAATGAATGAACTTACGTGATTCCAGCGTAAATGGGAAATTTTGTAAACGTAACTCTTAATATAAGATCTCGACGTGCACACATCGAAGCAAACTTTTTTCTAAAATGTCAGCTATTCCGTACTTGACCAGCGTGCTAGATTATGCTGTAGACCTATTTAATGCTTAGCCAACCAACGTCCAACAGTCAGTTTAGGACCAACGTCCAACAGTCTAAGCAACACATTACATGAAAAGAAAAATAACCAAACAACCTAAAATGTTTGACAGAATAAAGCAATATGAAGATTCTTCCTCTTTGCCCATCACATAAACAACGTGACGTGACAATTTTAAAAAAATAATGACAATATTAGCAGTTGCTAACAAAAATCTAGTCGAAATACAACGAAATAATTTTATTCTGTACTTTTTATGGGTAATAAAGTCAATATTATTTAACACTCACATGGCAGCTTGACGACCTCCTCGTACGTGACGACGTCGAGCTGATCGAAGACCGCGTTGTGTTTCGCTAAGTACTTGTCCTTGGATTGTTTCTTCTTCCGGCCGAATATAGAACAGTTCACTGCAACAAGCGGGGTAACTTCGTTAACGCCAATGTTGAAACATGTGAATGTGGAAATCTAATTAAACAAAACTGTTGGTGAATCACTAAGAGAGTTGAGATTGCTCTTTTTGGAGCTATTCAAGGAAGTGGAAGTATAAAGAAAAAGAGACTATTTATTTATAATTATACGAGAAGAAGAATACTAGAAGAAGTCGCTTATCAGCGATAAGAGCACCAGTCGTATTGTCATGTGCCTGATTGTCTTGTTAATAATTTCTAATGTGTGGTGTAGAAACAGAAACCGAAGTCAACATTTTGTTAACATCGCTACTACTTATGTTACTCATATTAAAGTTGATTATTATATTATGGAGATTTAAGAACATTACTATTAACCGAAGTAAAGTAAGAGATTTAGCTTTACCGACATTATGGAGCTACGAAGTCTTTTATCGTCAACTGATTACGTTTTCATTGTATCCGTATAATTCTTTTTTAATTCATAAAAAAATCCCGAGTAACAAGATAACCATAAATTTTATTATAGATCGAAAAGTTTTGGTCGTTGTTAAAGCCGTCTGTCTTCAGCTTTTATTCATAGCGTCAGAGAAAAAAAACTTCTAGTATCTCAGGTGTAATTTGCGCTGAAAGGCAATGCACTATACAAACTCATTAGTAAGGATTTTAAACTTGAATGTAGCACAAAGTTATTTAAATGTTGTTCGTGAAAGGTATTTTAGAAATGTCAATATAAACAAAGTAAGGTTTGAATACGTTGGACACCTGATACCTCACTTTGAATTCATTAAATTTCATGAAAGCATTAAGAATTTAACGGGGGCAACCATTAGTCTCATGAATAATAAAACGTCACAAGTAGTTGCTTATTAAAAATCCTACAGGTATTACGTCCCGACCGAAATGAAATATGAGCTTTGAAGGAGAGAAATAATTATGTTGAATTAAAATTTAAAACGTTACTGCCAAGTCTAATTAAAGAATTTTTCCATAATGTAGGTACGTTAATATCGCAGTCTTAATAAATGCATATACAATATTATGGATATAAAAAATTAACGTAATATTATGACAGAAAACATACATTACAAATATACTTAGTGGATTGCAAATAACAAGACATACATACGTCAAAGTACAATATCAAAATAACTGCAGCTGTAGTAATAACTGAGATGAATGCAATTCAATATGAACGCAATATATATAGATGAATGCAATATATTACGATAAATATGCAAGTGTCAGCGTACGAATAACGGTTAACGATGAACTAATTATTGAAGCACAAATCAAAAGCTGTCATTACAATGTTTCCATAGAACCTATAACACATCTTAGCTATGTGCGCGACAGTACTGGAGAATTCAACACATTGATAACAAGCTATAAAATATTTCTCAAATAAAAAACAACAACCTTTACACTAAAACGTTAAACGACATTTATAACAATTCAAACGCACATCATTAATTTGGGTACGTAGGAACACAGTTACATAAATAAATATGAGAACAAGGGGAGCAATGGTGAAAGAATTTGATAATGTTATTTTTAGGGATGGCAAAACAGACTTACCTGTGTTCTCACAGCCGTCTGTGTGCGACACGCACCCCTCAGCTCCTAGCCGCACAACATTACACAACACGTTTCATGCAAACGCAATACTCAAATGTATATGGCATGGTATGGATTACTACTTGATATTATACATATACATAGTTAGAGGGGAGGGAACACGCAAAACGATGGAAAACGTTTTGCTAAATACTTTATCAAAATATACAACACACATAATTATGTGAAATTTATTTCAATTCTTATTTGTATTATTGTTATATATACACATTTGTTTTGAAAGGCTGAGTACTGATAATATATTTGGCAAAACACTTTCTTTTCAATCAATCAATTAATCAGTTAGTCAATGATCTGGATAACATAACTGTCTCTATGTATCCTATATCATTCATAATCTGATGACGACTAATAAATTTACAACAATCGTATAATCTAAATAAACATTGTCTTTTCATTTACATAGGCGATATAGTTTTTGGTTCAGATCTTTTTGTATCTTTTCATAAGATTTTAAATACTGGGTGCAGTATATTGCCATTACACCATGCAGATATGCAACAACACATTATTTAAGATACAAATGATACAGCGCTGAGATACACAGGACACATTATCACACAAATTATTTATAAAGTAGAAAGCATTTTTACATACCGACTGCAGAGGTCATCCATAAGAGTAAATGTTTGAAAGCAAAACAAATCATGTTAATTGACGGGAGTTTCGAAAACAATAGTATAATAAAATAAATAGATTTATTAATAATTGATGAGTTATTCACTAAATAAACTTACATTAATTTAAGATAAAGTAGGTATATAAATAATATGGTGCCTATCATTGATAAGGAGAAACGAAACGGTAATAACAGTGTAGTAGATTAAACAGTGTAGTAGATTACTGAAAAAAGGTACACATATAATAAAAAGATAAAATAAAGAATGGTCAATTCAGAGACGTGATACATAAGATACAGCCAATGTAACGAGGTCGAAATCTACGAATACATTAACTTACATAAAAGAAGAACATACTTCACAACATCGACATTGGATTGGGTTTAATTGAAGCAAACAAAGAATCCATGAATCTATATAATGTCGAATATTAAAATAACAAGCATTATTTCAACATTTAAATGATACGTTTAATTAATGAAAGCTGAATACGTGTTCACCTTACGTCAATTTCTTGACCACACCTTCAAAAACATTTCAATATGAATACATTTCTAACATTGTTGTTATCGACATTTGCCTTAATTTGAAATGTTGTGTATTCAGATTCCTTCAAGCGACATTCAATTAAAAGCAGATGTTTCAACGATAACATGTTTATATAAATTGACAGTTTTGCATAAAGGCGACATAACAGTAATTGTTGCCATTGATTTAAAAGTGAATTCGAGTGAGAACAAGAATAGAAAAAATCAAACGATTTTATCACGATCACGTCTAATAACCACTGAAAAGATAAGTCGCTGAAATTTTAAATGGAAAGAAATTATCAATGGAAATAAGGACGACGAGACATTGGTACAGCAACACTAATGGGAATAATGGCTAAAACTAAAAGTTCAATTCTATATATACCATTAAATTTCCTAAAGCCTGTTGTGTGTGTATGTGTGTGTGTCTACTGACCTTGATCCGTGTTGGACCTTTCTGCAGCCGCGCACGCCGCACGCCATTCTTGCAATTCTGGACTGGGAATAAGTCCAGCAGATCCACCGGAGGCATCTTTACGAGCTTGCCACCAGTGCGAATCGTCTTTGCTTATAATCTGAAAATCAAGTCGAGTATTTGTTGCACCTATGTACGTATTATCACTGCGACTTGAGTATCCTCACAAAAAAAAACCATTGAAACTGACAGCAGACAAATTTAGTAGGTTTTGTAATATTTCGTCGAAGTCCAAGATAATTATTTTATTTAGGTACATAATGTCTTTAAAAATTATAACAAGACTGGTGAAGGTTTCAGGACATTTCAGTTTTGTTATCAAGCAAAATGTGTATCAGTATTTTTTTGTCACATTTACACAATTAAAAATATTTAAAATTGGCCTTATATTCAAAACCTACCTGCAGAATGTCGCCTGTATTGAAAGCTATTCCAGCTTGAGCACACGGTATCAACTCGTCTTCCAATGGGTCATAATCAAATTGCGCTCTTACGAATATCTGCAAGTTAATTAAAAACGTTACTAATTGTCTTCGTAAGTTTTATTCGATGAATGCTAAGCTCATGAACTTGTTCAAGGTCGAAAACAAAAAGACTTTTAATGATTGTACTTTATTTTTAATTCTTCAAAAGCTTTCGAGAAATTTATTGTACTTACTTTGTTCCAGACATCAAAAGGAATTTATTCAAAAAGTTATAACAGAATCGTTACGAAAATTACGATAGAGGAGGCGACAGGCATTTTAATAGACTTATGAGGAGAAAGAGCAAATCTAAATAACAATTTACGTTTATGCTATAGTATCATATTATTATGGCAACTACATATACATAAATATACAAATCAAAAACCGTAAAACAATGGGAAACAAAATAACAAATGTTCAATGGACATGACAAAAATAAGCTTCATGATAATTTGGCAATGATGCTATGATAAAGAACAACAAGCGCACAGAAACGGGTACAACGCGGGGACGCGCGGCCATGCCCGAGTGAGACAATAAACAACACAACATAAAAATAAACATCGTAAACATGATAATATAAACACAACATAAAGTAGCAACGGCTTTGGTAATCGCTACTTACTAGCACGGGCGAAGGCTTAATCCGGAATAGCTGGTTAAGACAAAAAAGAAAACAACAAGTTTATTCTATCTTTTAGCTCGAACACAACACCAATTAGAATGTTACGCTCTCAGGACAAGCATTAGTAGGTTTTTTTTTATTTGGGATTTATGTGCGCTTGCCGACTTTCTGTTGATAAATCACTATGTTACTCAGTCAACTGTTTAAATTCAAAGCACGCGTTAGTCCACACATCTATTTCAAACAATGATATAAATAACATTGAAAATATCTGCATCTACATCGAAACACTGTCTGTTGTTAGCTTTAATCACAGTTACTATATTCGATAGGGGATTAGCAAATTCAAAAAACACTAGCATTCCTTTACAGTCACAGATTACTAGAAGTTATTACATCGGATTACTAAGAAATACGTTAAGAGAGAGGGTGATTGTTTTACCTCGCACGGCGGCGGTGCAGACCGGTACGATGGCACTATCTTGAAAGTCACTGAACCACGTGCTTCGCGCTGTAAATACATCGTCACGAACATATATAATATAGAGGCTGGCAGCGGCTGAATGTGAAGACCTGATGATCGAGCTCAGCGATGTGCTCTTTGAGAGATCTATGTCCAGCAGAGGACAGGAATAGGCTGATGGTGATGATAATAATAATGATAATGATATAAAGTGTGCCTAATTGTGTATAAAGTGTGTATAATACCATACAAATTTATTAGAAATGAATAACGGAAACAGCCAAGTCAACATATAAAGATTTATCGTATCTGAATTCATTTCAATTATAGCGACGGAAGTAAATATCACGTAATAAGCAAAATAACAACAAATTATTACGTCTTTAGATTCGTCGTTGTTTATTTCAAAAACGGAGAAACTAAATTAACCAGATACATCTATAAGAAGCTCAACAATATAAAATATTCCATTTGAAAAACATAACACGAATCATTTTAAACTGAAGTCGGCCAACGCGTGTACCTTTATCAAGTTAAACACAAAATACGTATGACATTTCTATGAGTCGTCATTAAGTAGTTGTTGTCTAGTATACTCCGTAAAGTGGACTACAAAAACTTAACACGTCACCCCTTATTAGATAGGGCCCTTTCACGCTTTGGAAATAGGAGTACAAATTGCCATAATATACAGAAAAGTATAGCTACAATGATAAATAATCTAACTACAATAAAGTTTAGAAAAACAAGACTTAAAACAGTACAATATTCAATACAAATTATTTAAATATGAGGAATTTAATCATGTACGAAACTGTGGTCAACATACGAGTACATAGTATATAAGGTCGACATAGATCATAACATCGGTTTAGAAAGCACCCATAACTTTTATTATGTTAAGTATATTTAATATATTTCCTAGGAAAATTAGCACCGTGACGTCTATTCAAAAGATATACGTGCTCGCTTCCATTAAACAGAACGTTCGGAAGAATTTTTGTTGAATTCCGAAAAGAACTGCGATTGGAGCGTTTTCCACTCCACAACACGTCACACTCTATGTGGCGACGACGATTGATACAGGCATCAATATTAACTTTCCTTTCCGAGGCGCATTCAAAAACAGTGCTGAATTAGTATGTTTAGCGTATCTAGTGGAGTATTTACAGAAAATGATTGAAAGTTAAATTACCAGATAACGTTTCTCTATTATGACGTTTAGAGACTTAAGATTTCATAATTTAATTTCAAGCTAATTTAAATACAAAGCCACAATTTACAGACTTTGAAATTAGCAAATTGTTTCTGAAAATGATTTGAGCTTCTGATCAATAAGTTCTTGGTACACCGAATAAATTCAATGTTGTTCAGTTTTCTAAGAATTTTGTATGGGTCAGGCAGGAGCTATTTATAAATCTTATTATTATTATATAGCATTGTTTCAACGATTTTTTCGGGTTGTGGGTATATATTATCATTCTAGTGTACTTCCGTGGTATAGACTTCATAAATAGATCATATATCAAGCTCATACAATAAAGGTTCCACTGAAATGCTCAAAATCTTCACGACCGACTGAGTTGGCAGCATTCGCTGACTGTGCAAATGATTGGCTAGCGACGTTCTAGTAAATAGAGCATTCGCTAATCTAAAATATTGCTCTGAGTTTGATTCCGCCATTTCTATATCTTGTCGCAAAGATTGCCTACTTACAAAAGCAATTCTGCTTGATTTCACTTCTGATATTCGTTTACCTGTTTGTTAACGTTTTAAAAAGCAATTTGTGAAATCTTATGATTTTTCTCGAGATGTTGCTCATTTATCACGTCTTTATGATTCCTTTCATCATCCAATAGACTAGAAACATTATTGTTGTCGTTAATAAATATCATACCAGCATCCGTTGAAGCTGCGCGACCGACTGGTTCGCCACAGGCGTGCCGTTGATCTCCCGGATCTCGTCGCCGACGTGCAGCGTCGCCTGACGGTGTATCATGCCGCCGTGCATGATCCGCGCCACGATGCAGCGGCCGTCATCCGCTATCTTTAGGGTTATTCCCTGCGGAAGAATAAGTGATTGAGAATAAACTTTTTTATAACTCAATAATATAATATTAGTTCATGCATGAGTATGTAATGGACCGCAATTTAATATAAATAATATTCATGACTTCTTTACGAAGTGATCGCAGGATAAATTAAGTTCACATTTACGCCACCGATCATTTAATCAATTTAATTTACAATGGGAGATAATTGTTTATTGTGAATTATGATATAAGCAAACAACAGTCATAACTTCACAAGTGGTCGCGGTCGTCCAACTACATTAGCAACAATCTACAACAGTACTGTAGATAGAGCAGTTTTAATATTTACAGTAATGTTAATCATACTACTATTACGAGTAATATTAATGGGTGAAGTAACACTTAATAAATAGATTAGCCAATAGAAATGCAATAACATATTACTCAGTAGCTGTCCTATTTAAAGTCAGACATTTTGCTGTGCTTCAGGACTGAGACAATCTTCTTTGGTACACAGGTATTGACAGGCTGATTGACATATTGATTTGAAGGTACTTTTCCATCGGCTGACATAAACCTTACTTTGAAATCTTGCTACTGGCGATATTATCACGACGAATTTAAGTAAATTAATTTTTATTTAATTTTCTTAATAAATAAATAATATTAAGGCTTTATTTTTTAAATTGACGTATTACAAGTAGGCGATTATACATTAGCAAATAATTTGGATCGTTTAAAGGGAACCCTTAGTTACGGTGATGTTTGGGAGATACCCTCTCCAGCAGTAGACGTCAGTGGGATGAAATGATGATTTGCACACAATAACTTTTGTTAACAAGTAGAATGAAAACAGATACCTTTTGAAAATCAACGAACTTCATTATGGAGAGAACATATTAATAAGCTGGAAGTTGAAATGGTAATAGTGAATGCTGTATCAACAAAGATTTCCGAGGCACTGACATGAATTCGTGGAACTGTTGCCAACCGGATTTTGCATTCGGAACATGTTGGATTGTGTAAATAATATAATAATTATGCATTTGACTTAAAATATCACTTGTAGAATATCTCGTTAACTGTTTGTCTTGTATTGTATGACTTATGATCGTTGGTTACGAGTGGAACGTTAGTAGTATAACTAGGTCATCATCATCAACAGCCTATCTCAATCCACTGCTGGACATAGGCCTCCCCAAAAGGGGGTTATGCCCGTAATCTCCACGCTGGGCATGCGGGTTGGAGATCGCAGGGCACAGCTTACGCACTGCCGGGGCTGCTGCCTGTCGGCAGCCAAGGCATTTAGCCGTGCCTATTTAGGCTGCGCTATACCGCAATCAGCCGGTCGCCAGAGCCTCGTCTGTTATAG
>DWMG01005105.1:0-10444 GCA_018244855.1 Elbella merops | reverse complement strand
CGATTGCTGTCTGCGCCTCCGGGAAAGTTAGATTTCCCCCAGGATTTCCACGACACCTGACCGGATGTAAAATATATTCTCGTTTTTTTACCACCCCTAGGCACAGGCACATGGGCATTTTATATGATAAAGGTATAGGGATATGATATCTTTGGTTTTTAAAGCTGTATTCTTTATTTTTATATGTAGTGGTTCAGAAAATGTATACATACATCATACATCAGCAGTCCGTCATCGTCCACTGCTGGACGTAAACCTCTCCTCCAATAGCACGCCACTTAGCTCGATCTTACGAATCAATTCTATGCATCCAACCACTGTCAGCTACTTTGCGTATATCATCTGTCCACCTAGCTGAAGGGTGTAGTGTACAGAAAATGTAGTAAGATAATTATAGCACAGCTATCGTTAATGTTTTAGGAATCTTATGGAAGTACTAAGGTAATTGTAAAAGTGTTTTACCAAACATTGCGAATGTACACAACATGTATGTAGCATTTCGCAGGAAAATATAAAGAAGGAGTAAAATATTCAATTTATTTTTATACCGTACTCAACGTATTTATATTGTCGTTTATTTCGTTTTATGTCGATCTGTATTGTTGCATAAAATACCTGTAATAAAGGCGAACTTTAATGCATGTTAGTATTTTTACTAGTCATACATATTGGTATAATGCTATTGTATATTATGTTGTGAGGAATAAAAACGTATTTAACGTATATAATGTAATAGTAAGTAGGAATCTAACTAAATCTGAAGACAATAATAAATAACAATATGTAGTTCTAAAATAATAATTATAGCATTAAAAATCATTAAAATAATTTTGTTACACTACAGGCTTTACAAGGTGGTCCTTGTGATGCCTAAACAACATTATGTTGGATCTCAAGAAATATATGCGACAATTGACATGTTATGTAATATACATAATAGGTTTTGATACTGTATACTACCTATTTATATATACAATGTAAATATACTCTTAGCTTATTAGTTACTGTTACTGTCAGCTTGTTGGCTTATACGAGTAGCTTAGAAGAGATCCAAACTATATCCTATAATATAACTTTAAAGTAAAACAATATATGAAATGATTTTGGAATTTCTAAACACTGGTACGACATATAAGTTTACATGAATCATGTATAAAAATAATGTATAAATGTTCCTTAGAGTTGGTCTGACGCTTTCTAATGAAAGACGCTGACGAGTTCATTAATTAACACTTACATGATTATCGGCTAACACAACACTCGTAAACGCTAAGCACGTTGATCTTTGGCAAAGCAATGGACGAAAATATTAATAACGTCGCTGAAACAAAAATACTTTGTTGGCGTGTTCTCAGTGAACATACGGAATCCCTAATAAGAGGGGCTTATGGCGAATAACATCTGGGGCCCGGTTGGTAAACACTTCGGAGTAAACACGAGGTTACAGTAAGAAAAATGTTTTTGTTATCCAAGCTTGTTCATAAACTTGCTGCTGTGTATCTGCGGACTGCCCCCTCGGCACTGCAGAGGTGCTTCATTTTTAAAGACGACAGAATTGAATGTGTCTGCATTTTTTAGTTGCTTTCTATTTTACAAGGCTTTGAGATGATTGGCGCAAAGCGAATAAAAGAGCTTGAGGGTTTAACGAAAACCTAAAACTCTTTATATAAATAGTACGGCAAGATATGATTATTTTTGCTCCGAGAGTTCGGGCATGTAGAATGAGTGTCTGACAAAAGAATAACAAAACATATAATAATGGGATAGAAATATTGATCGATCAATAGTCAGTTGATAAATGCAGGGCCGAGGAAGTTTAACGCTCATCTATCTTGCCTATCTTGACCGCATTGGCCACACACAAGCTAATGGAGAGCCAGAAGTTTCCAAAACCAACGTGCGGATAGGACGAGAGTAATGAATGGCGGAAAAAGCACATCAGGTCTGTAAGAATACAAATTTTTGCTCAGTGTTCAATGCTTACCCCGCAAGTAACTCGCTTGATGATATAATAAAAACAAAACTTACGCCAACGAATTTAATCGCAGGGAATGGCATTTCATTTCAATATTCCTCCCTTGAATCCTTAAAGTAAGGTCTATAGTGTGTATACATCGTGGACGATACCCGTTGCAAATGAAAATATACAGTCCAATAAGTGCCCGAGCTCAGTATACGGCATCCAATATTGCAAGTAGATTACTCAGTCTATAAATTAATATGTCTGATGTAATATAGCGTTATCGCGAAAGGGTGGTATGTTCCCTTGTTCTGCGCCCCACTGCATTTTGGATTCAGAACACGCTCCAGGGGAGTCTAATTCTTCTCCTAATTTCGCACCTTATTGTCGGGAAACGGTAAGAAAATAGGAATTTTTCATAAAAATTCGGATGGCGTTCGCGGAATAAGGGATAAGGTGAGTGTTCAGCTCGTGTTCGTGTGGTATCAAAAATCAATGTGTCTTGTTGTCTTGGATTTAATTTGTGTTATACATATTATAAATATTTCATTAGTACGAAATTATTAAAAATGAATTATGTAAGTCCATGATTTACGAAAAATTTGTAATAAACATTTTGTGTGATAATATGTATCAATTTATTTATTTAATTAAACATTTTTTGACAACAGCTAAGAGATTTAGGACTAAGAACGGTATAAAAGGGTTAATATGATTCATCAACATTAGTAACATTAAAAAAAATCGTATATTCACACCTGCAATCCCTAAAGCGGTAGGCAAAAGTTGTAGTACATTCCCTTGTTTCACCAACTACGTTTACGTCCCACCATCGAATATGTAGCGACTATATTGCCATACAGTGGGCGAAGATCCAGACTCCAAGCAACTACAAAAATTTCTACTAGAAACTCTATTAACATTACAATTTCTTCTTATCGTTGTACCGTCGGAAATGGATCTCTTCTTATAATGAATCTAGGACCCTTGGAACAGGATGCTGACGTCTGTATATAATGAGGCTATCAGTTTTTAATTCTGTATTACTGCCATGCTTTTTTACAATTATTCGTAACAATGGTTTAATAAATGTTTATTCGTATTAGAACACGAATCTTTGATTACTTTATCTTATAAAGATCCACCATTCTATAATACCCAGCTCATAAACAAAATCCCATACCTTTCACACAAAACGGGGGTACATACCTGCGTTTAGTAACACACCCACTTTCAATTTTCCATAGAATTCTAATAAAAATAAGGAGATATGAAGGAACTTTATAACCGCCACACGCGGTATCCACAAAATGAAGTTGGTAAAATATCTAAGACATTTGTCAGTCGATTACCTGAGAGGGTGCCACCCCCGATAATATCCCGAAATTCACCAAACCCTTACAACATCTTACTAAGCTTATGAATATAAATTTTCTTGCCAATCTCTTTTTAGTGCGAACCACGTTTCATATTTCGTTGAATTTAAAAATTTTGTTTAGTTTTTAATTTGACATGGTTGTAAATATAAGTTTTTTTTTTTGTAACTTTAGACGTCAATTTTAGTAAATTAGGTATACTTGCAAAGTCACAAAAGAAATAACAAAATGTTATATACATATATATTAGTTAGAACCGGTGAAACGTGGGTGTGTTCTGCATTCCTCTGCCTTCTTCTTCGGGGATTACAGGCGTGAAGTTAGTCACCCATCAGTCAGACCTTGACCTATTTGGTCAAGATACGTGAACCTTGATGTCCCTTAACAGTGACTTCCATAGACATTCGTTAAAATATTCAAAACTTCATATTGTATAAAAATAAGAACGTAGAAATTTAATTGACATGTTCACTTATGTAATACGCACTTGTTGGGCAAAGGGCACGACTATACATACATATGTACTTGTAGTACTTTGCGTCTTGGCAAACGTGGCGTAGAATGCCCCCAGCTAGGTAAAGTGACGATATACACAAAGTGGGTGGCAGTGGTTGGATGCGAAGAACTGAAGATCGAGCTCAGTGGCGTGTCATTGGAGAGGCCTATGTCCAGCAGTGGACGGAAATAGGCTGATGATGATGATAATGTACTTATAGATAGAAACGTGGCTACGACATCTATTATCATATTATAACCATTTGAGTCTGAAACAGATTATATTGATCTCAAGCGTATTTTCTAAAATAAGTTGCTATAAATTAGACAACAAATTCGCCTGAAGGTCAAAACAGATAAATAACAATTTTTCCTTTCAATACAAATATCTGCTAAAAAATCGCGTCCGAGAAATGCCCAGAATTTTTTAATTATAAGGGTCGAGTTTCCCTCGAGCTAAACGTCTATACTAGACGTTTGTACATCATATCCGAATTTAATTCTTTCGAAGTTGAGTGAGGAATTTTAATAGAAAAGGAATTGCTAAGGGGCGGTGGTGGGTCAAAGCGTTCCGAGCTCGCCCTAACAATACTCGTTATGGCAGCCTTGTCTTGAGTTCAACACAGTTTAGAGCCTTTGTTGAATTTAAAAATTGCACTTTCTTTAAGTAAAACGTTAAGTTATTTCTTCTGTCGGCGTATCATAAGCTTCAACTTGTGTCTATTCATACTCAGTCTTTTGGAAGAGTATTTGAACTTGACAAGCGACAAGACAACATAATTGTACGCGCTTTCAGGCTAAGTGGACGTTTTGCTAACATTGTCACCATTAAATCTTCGCGGCCAGAGCGGATCATCTCAAAGTCCGAACTTGTACTCACTCTGTGTTATTCTTATTATAACCGGCTAAGGAGTTGCGCTTTTTAATTTGTTTCTGGCGTATTCATTGATCTTAGCGATATAAGACTGCTGCAATCTTTGCTCATTCATGTTCTATACATTTATTATCTTTTTGGTTTTTTCCAAAAATAAATCAAAAAGTAATAGGTAATTAACCAAGTATAAGCTGAGAATGACAATTAGATATATAGGTGTAATATGTAATTGGAGCGCTACAGTGGGAGTGGGTATCTATCTAGATATTTAGCCCTGTTTCAAATACTCGTAATATCCGTTGATATGATTCCCGCTTTAGTTTTTAAATTAAGTGTTTAGAGATAGATAAAAATAACATTTCATTATTGAATATTTTTAATATCAAAACAATTGTAAGCCCTTATAATAATTTTTATACAGACAAGTTACATACGTTATATCAAAAGCGTCAAAAGGGATTACAATAGTCGAAACTACAACTGAAGGCAGGTACAACTGAAGGAGTTACAAATGAAAAGGTTACAATTGCAGTTCCCATTTAAGGTATATATGAGCAACGAACACAGTAGGTACACCCCAACGCAAAACTGACTACCAATTACTTACGAGTATGTACGTAAAATGTAGATAATCTGGAGGTATGCAAAGCTGGTAGAAAGAAAACATTTAAATACCAAGTCTGGCATAATTAATTATTAGTAATTTACTTTATATGCACAAATATTTTTTTTTCGGTAATATAGGGATGACTCAATACATGAAACAAAGAGAAATGTAATCTAGTATCACATCTATATCAACCTTCATCAGTCCAGATTAAATAACATCATCATAATTTTTATCATTATATAGCTTTTTATCATTCCAATATCGAACACAGCTCTTATGACAAAATGAGGAAAGCTCAAGGGGTAGTATACCACGCTGGTCAAGTGCGGGTTGACATTCTCAACAAGCACTATAAAGAACTCTGAGGTTTATAGATTTCCTCACGATGATTTCCCATTCTGTTAAGGCAAATTGACATTCCATGTTCAACGTTCACATATTTTCGTAAAGTAATAAGTCTGTACCAAGACTTACCGGCCGAATCCCCAGCATGTGATGTTGAAATATAAACCAGTAGTCTATCGTTAAGGTTATAGATTAAACAAGGCGATATGCAAAACCATTGGCTAAATCACTCATTGGCTAAATAGATTCTACCCCTATGAAAAGGTTTTTTATGTTGCTTATTTAGCATTTTGTTTTTGTTGATTCGTCATTTAAGGATATTTCTTATCAATATAACAGTTTGTGTATGTACATAGGCTTATCGTTATATATTCTGTCATCAAAATAAAAAAGGTCAATCCCTGGTCAGATTTAAACGTGCATAATTATTTGGTCAATGGCACTTTTCATGAAAGAAGTAATAATACTAATATGACTAATTAAATAAATGTAAAAAAAAGTTTGCTGCAACATGTAGGCTATAGGCAAGACAACAAGGAGAAGTCAAAGCTATTTCGGAGAAATTTTGGATGCAATAAACCTCCTTACTCATCGCTTTATGACGCAAATGTTTCACTAAATTGAAGTGGAGCGCGGAATCATGCGTTCTTTGATATGGTAATCCGGCCTTACCCTCTGGCAATAATCGATTATTAAATAGGCAAAAATCGGCAAGATCAGTGAAACCCTTCGAATATCTACTGTGAGAGCCTAAAGCGGATTCTTTACGAGTGAAAAGGCCGATTGTGGAAGGTCCGACAGCTTAACAAGCGTATTTCAAAAGGCTAGACGGTCAATGTTGCCGATTCTGCTTATTCGGCAATAAAACAACCAAAGTAAGGAGTAATTTGAATTATATTACTCATTCATTTGGAATTTTATTTAATAAAAATACATTTTTGTTTATGTACGCTATTCTATTGTCGCTGACAAGAGAGATTTAGAAATGTGAGAAGTGGATGTTTTACGAGCCTTCAAAACACTCATGGCTCTACTAGACGTAAGTGTCGCCAATTTGAAACATTGTTTGTATAATTTACTTAGGATTTTAGTAGACGAGGTACTTTTTTAAGATAATTACTCGTAGTATATACCTGCGACACCAAAAAAATCGTCAATACATTGCTGGCTTTAACGAGGTGTACCTACTTCGGAAATAACCTTACTACACATTATACTAATTACGGCTATAAAAATATCGGTTAAGGAAATCATCATCGTCATCAGCCTATCTCAGTCCACTGCTGGACATAGGCCTCCCCCCGCCCTGTCCTTGGCTTGTCGCATCCAGCATCTGCCTGCAGCCTTTCGCAGATCGTCATCCCACCGGGCGGGAGGGATATAAGGAAATAACATAATGAAAATATTTATAAATTATCAATTGGAATGTTTTGTCTGTTGTGACTAATAAAACTGAAGTTATTTTTTTGCGTACTGTATTCAGACTCGTAACACCCTGTAACTTTGCCATAGTTCCTTTTGTATTAATAATAAACTGAGGTCCGTTCATAATCTAATGTAAGTTGAAGTAAAATAATATTCGGCCGTTTCAAATTAATGTATGCCCAATTTAAAAGTAAATTTTTCAAAGAGAACTTATTGTTTTTGGTGGTATAATTTTTAATATCTCGCACTTAATTTGATGTACCTACATAGGTGATTTTTAAATATATATCTACGTATAGTTTCAGAATACTATTTTAAAAAAGTTAAACAAAATTAAAAATTTAAAAGGAAAAATCAGTTTTAATATAGCCACGTGTCAACTAGCCAGTGTCCACTATTAATTTTCTATGCTGTCAGCTAATACATACATTTTTTACTTGCAAAGCGAAACTTAATGAATTATTAATTACTTTTCCTTTGAGCGGCTTTGCATGCTGGTGACAGGTCAGCGCCCACTCGAGAGCGTCAGATCACATCTCGAGACTTCTCTCGCGAATACAACTCTACTTTTTGCGAATTTCCGAAAGACGTCTGAAGAGGCGCGCGGCGTCGGGCGCCGAACAAAATGCATTACGGTGCTCAGACGACGCAATTATGATTTTTTTGGGAAACCACCCACCCGCCTAAAATATAGACGGCTAAAAGATAAAAAGCGACATTCTGTAATGTGTAGTTTTTTATTGTTTTATCAGACAAAGCGCAAGGCGGCATAATATCTTTCCACCCAAATTTTTGGTGAGTTCATTGCTCTCACGAATTAAGTTCATAATTAATACGCAATTATTTGATGGCTCAGTTACATTGACAGCTCCTGTTATTCGGCTCATTGGGTAACGCAGTCGTCTGTTTCGCGTCTCGGTGTTGTCAGAATGAAATCCTTTGTAGTCTTGGCATAAACACGTACTCTAAATTGGTCGATTGAGATCATTAAAATGAAAAAGTTTCAGTCTTTTTAAAGTTTCAAAGAAACTGCCACGGGATATTTTTTTACTATACATTTGTAAAGCACGGTAAAATTCCTGTTAAACACATTTTGAGTTTATTAAGTTGACATCTTACGCTGTGACTATGCAACACGTAAAAGGCTCGCTGATTTTGATCAGTCCATTTACCATACCCTTTTTTTTCTTAACTGTCTTGAACGTAACGTGACATATGTAATCCCCAAAGGGACAGACATGGGAAAGTAGAAAACTTCCACGTTCCACCAGTAACGTCACCAGTAACAGTAGTTTGTTTACGTTCCACAATGGTATAGGTGATGAGTCTATTGCCACCGATGAGTTTATATACACCGAACACCGATCTAGACTGTGAGCTACTACTAGATAATCTAAGTTGAAAAATCCAACAGTACCCAAACCAGGATTTTAACCCAGGACTTCTCGATCAGCAGCTGCGCTTGCAAGCAGTCTATCAACGAGTCAATCAACTGTCTCCATCAATTGCGATTGTGTTACCACCATGTATAGACAACGAAGCATATGTTTAAACATAGGTACTGTCTGTTTACACCAACTAACATTGTAAAATGCAAATCGAAAACAAGGATCGTCGATCTTAAAACCTTGCGCATAATGAACGAAACAAACCAGAGCTTGGAAGAAACATCTTTCTCTGATCGGAAATTCCGTTACCCACAGAGGGAATCGGCTAGTGCATTCGATTCGAATTTGCCAAGTTTAGCGTCGTAGTACTTTGCGTCCTATCGCCCCTGTCCTCAACCTATTGCTTATAATTTTAATTAATTTAGCGATTAAATAGAAGATTTCGATTATTACAAACGACTTCAAATCAACTATCATCCTTTGAGGTTTACTGGTTTATAGTAACATAACAGAAAAAAAATCGTAAAACTGAGTTGTAGTCACCGTAAAGCCAGCTGAAAGCCATCCAGTTTGCTGTTGGTCACAATTTATATCGAGGAAAGGATCTGGAACTAGAGCGTTCTGCGGAGAAACGAAATTATCGTACAAACATAGGACAGTAACAAACATAACACACGCACATAAACAACATACATAGGTCAAAGAATTAGCAAACTGAACAGGTGAAATATGAAAGTTGAAAATGGCTACAGACAGTCAACGTTAAAATGTTATAATGAAAACTATTCTCATAATATGCTAAAACTAATAAAGTTACAGAAAATATATTAATTACAACTTTAAACCTAATGCCATTAAAGAAAAGTCGGTTCAAAGTTTGAGAGCCGCTGCGATACTTCAACGAACTGCACGTGATTGAATTCCGTACGTATAAAAGTTTACGTTTAAAGTGCATAGTTTACATTCTTGTCTCGTAAAACGGCATGTGAAATGTTCCAGTCGGCTGTCCATATATCAGCCAGTTTTCTGAATTTCAAACCAACTTCCTTAGAATGCACGTTTTATGGCATGTAACAAGTAGACGAGCTTATGCCGCAGCAGTTTTATTACAGCCAGCTCAAGAGAAAACTACTAGGCCTATCCTCACTATGATATTGTTATTAACGTAGGTACAGACGTAGCGTAGGTACAGGTAGGTACAGAGCACGGAGTGCCACATACGACTACCTATCCCTATTCTTGAACACCTGCCGTGCTTCTTCCACATTCATCAATCTTCACTTCTAACAAATTCTAATTCTTCTAATTATTAGAACAATTTTCGTTGTACTCGTCGTATGGAAGGTGTAGTTGTTTGTCCAGGTGCATAACAGAGGCGACCATGAAAGTCCTTTGGAATAACAATGCGTCTATGATCGACTTAGTGTAGGACAAACTCTAACTATTTTATACTTACGGAGTTCATATTAAGATGTACTTACTGTACGATAACAAGTAACAGTATTATATCAATAACGAACTCATTTCTTCAGTCTTACTGCTACTGTCTTAGTAACATATGCTTAATTCACTTTCTTTTTTATATTTAGCCTAACAAATAGGCAGACGGGCCACCTGATGGTAAGTGGTCACCGCCGCCTATGGACATTTGCAACACCCGAGGAGTGGCCAACTGACAGCCTTAGCCTCGTCAGCCTCAACAGATCGTTTGTAGATGTTCAATGATGATATTGGTTGTCATGCAGGACGCTTTTACGACGATTTTAATTACTCAGTATGGCTTAATTAATAACCCATACTGTCCCTACGTACTCTCTGGCTATCCCGTAAGCAATCTGGCATGGTACTAGTAAAAATAATCAATTGATAACAAGCTTTTTTGGTAATAGTTTTATTTATTTTTTTTTTTTTATAGAATAGGGGGCAAACGAGCAAACGGGTCACCTGGTGGTAAGTGACTGCCGTCGCCCA
>DWMG01005104.1:0-10444 GCA_018244855.1 Elbella merops | reverse complement strand
AAGGTTATTGAGTAGGACTTAATGTATCCACTTATTTTTTATTTGTACAAAGGCGACGAGGACGAACTGATGAGTCACGCCGACAGTAGACGGTAATAAAGTTGTAGAAGAAATAATTCAAAATGGCGGCACCGCGTCGTGATTGGCGAGCGGAGAGAGGGCCGGCGGCAGTCGCGGAGGGAACTCGGACAGCGGACACTTGCGCCTCCTTCTAAAATGTAATGACTGTTGTGATCTATTGTTCACTTTGTGCGGTTCTATTTAGAGGTACTTACTAGCTGTTCACGCAACATGCCCGACTGGAAACAAGTCTATATTGTTGGAGTAGCAGGCGAGTTCGTTAGAAAGTCAACGAGCATCAAAAATTTAGGAATATAGCTGATGAATGCATATGTTTCACTACTTATATTTTGTTTGCAAAGGATTTATTTATCATTTCAATTCACACACGAATCCTTCTCAATTTTATAATTACATCACAGTTCTCTAACAAGTTTCCTTGCACGTATCAGATAAGGTTGTGTGACTTTATCTGTTATTTAATAATCTGTGACCCAGTGGAACCAGGCCGGCTTCGTACAGCTATGGTTCTAGGAACCAAAGCACTTGTGCTAGATCTATACATTCACCTTCGGTAAGAGTTGTTTATTTCATTAATATGCAATATATAAGACCGTTGACCTCGTTCCTGTAGACATGAATATGGAGTATTAATAGATATGAAATAAAACCGACCCTAAATTTTTTTTTTCCTACATCGCTTAGCGAAGTGTGTGTAAGGCGACTAGTACTACCTACATAGGTACGTAGTTATAGTTTTCATTTGTTTTAGAAATAGCTTCATCACGAGAGTAGTGTTGACTGTTGTAGCTAAATACTTACGTGCGGCGATAAGGCCATGTCGCAAACGTCTTCACGTTGCCACACTTCACCAGACGTGCTGCTCCGTCTCGGCACGTTCTTGTAGGTATGCATATCTTATTTTGGGTTGCGAGACGATATCTTCGAAAACACTAGAAGTCTTGCTGGACTAATTGTCTTCAGAGTAATTCTTACACACTATAAAGCTGGAAATCCGCTTAAGGTAGCAAATGAGATGCACATGTATCTACTGACCTCTATCTTGTATCTATATCGGACTCTTCCAGCTGCAAATAGTCTACTCTCATAGCACAGCCTACTAAACGCGAACCCCACATGTGTTATGCTATCAGCATGGAGTCGCATTGGTGTCGCCACAGGTATTGCAAATGTCAATGTGTGGCTAAGATTTAAATAAAAATATAAGGGTTGGTCAATATTAATCGGTAAAAGAACTGTAGGAATATTACCTAAATGTAACGATTAGTTATAAGCTCTGGTAACTGTATAGGTCTAATTCTTAGTATCTAGTAACTTCGATGAGATGCCATCTTTTTCCAAGCCTTGTACACATATTTAGTAGTAATAGTAGTTCCTAGTAGTGACTCGGAGTCTGGATGTGTGCCCGGTGTATGACAATAGGCTTACCGCCTATTCCATGGGACTTAAACGTAACTGGTGAAACTTGGGGGTGTACTACACTCCTCTGCCTACCCCTTCCGGGATTACAGGCGTGATGTTACGTTTTTTTTCATTTATTAGAGCTTTGATCACTCTTCCGTCTGGTAATATTGTTTTACTCGTTGTACTTTTTTCAAGACCGCTAAAGTCTAAAGACTCCGCCGCGACCTCGCTGCAAACGCCGGGAGCTCATGAGCACGGACTTCGTACAGGTCCGAAACTAGTCGGGCCATGCCGTAAAACGCACGCGAGTTAAGCCGGTACATTTATAAACAAAGTCTAAAGTTTTACATTCTTGGCATAGCTGAGTCTGCTATAGTTATTGAAACCGAAGTGTCAGAAGATGAATTTAGGAGTTATTCATGTTTTCAGAGAGATTATTTTATTAAACAGTAATAATAATAATAATACACTTTATTGTACAACATACAAAAGAAATATTGATAAGATAAACAGATACAGGACATTAGAATTGGAGATCTTATGGCTAATAAACAATTTCTTAAGTACAACCAGCTTTATGGGATTTAGAGATAGTGGGACAGGGGCAAGGTGTACATATTATGAAGAGCGAAGAAAAAAAATAAATAAATAAATGAAAAATATTAAAAAGTAGTAAGATACATGTACCTAACTTAATTGAAATGCAAATTATCGGAAAATCAAGGAATTAAAACAAAATAGACCTGATGCATCTACTTGAGGTTGATCTGATTATTTCGTTAACTTCAAGGATCAATGCGGAAAGCACTTTTCGCTTAGAGGTTTAACGCTAGCATTATCGTTGGTAAAACTCGATGGAACATTTTAAATATGATCTCCAAAAAATCACGTGAAACGGGAAATATGATATCGCGAAGTGATGATCTAAAGCCTAAACATTAAACTCTCAATGTAAGCGGACTTCGCCGACTAATATCAATTGTGATCTTTTATCTGTACATTGTCACTCTCGTGATAGACAAATACAACGGTTAATACGGAATACTTAAATATATCTCAGTTGCAAAGAGTCCATATGTACCTAAATCGGTTCTGTAGAATGGCCCGTTGCAAAGTGACATGTTGCTTTCTCACCAACGACGACGACAATGACAACGATAATGCTGGTATCTCCCAGAAGGTAGAGGCAAGGGAGGGTAGTATACTCTCATATCATCCATATCATCTCATCAACATATCATCCATGGACGTTGATAAAAGCATAGCTATGGTAACTCCATTCACTCGCATCCATCATTCGCGTTCACATGATTCATGTCTAAGAATAAAGCTGCTTTGTATTTGTTAATGTTATGGCGAAATGTAAAAATAAATACGTAATATATTTTGTTTTTGAATATCTCGTTGTCTTCTTAAGCGCGACTGCAGATCGAGAAGTCCCGATTTCGGTTGGATTTTCGAACTTAGATTTTCTAGAAGAAACTTCTGGTAGGGACTCGGAATCTTGATCTGTAGCCGGTACATGGCAATAGACTTACCACCTATACCATTATACGTAAACGTAGTGGTGAAACTTGGGAGTGTACTACACTCCCTGCCTATCTCTTCGAGGGTTACAGACGTGGTGGTACGTCTACGCTTATATATTTGTTTTTGTAATTATTGGCTTTTATTTCCTCGTATTTCTTCTAATACGTCTTAGAGCGCAATAATGATTGACGCGATTAGGTAGGACCTCTGAGAATTGGTGAATCATGCCACTGAAATTATCGACGACTGAAGGCTTTATCACGACAAGTGTGCGATAACACAAACCGAACATTCTTAACCGACTGACAGTTGTTGATGCCTCTCCAAGTGTACTGTCGCTGGATGAAGATGTACACACGATTGATGGCTTTAAGGCGTTGGGTGACGGTTGTTGGCGAAAAAATGTCAATCTTTTTCCCTTTATTTTATTATTTTAACGTCTTCAAATTCCGTAATTTCCACGAATAGCAGTATAGACATAGCTTGCTATACTGTGCTATAGAATGTATACATATGTATGTGTCATCATCAACCTATCTTAATCCACTACTGGACATAGGCCTCCTCCAAAAGGGGGTTCATGCCCGTAACCTTCACGCAGGGCACGGCTTTTCGCACCGCCGACGCTGCTGGACGTCGGCGGCCAGGGCATTTAACCGTGCCTATTTGGGCTGCGCTATACCGCAATCAGCCGGTATGTATATGTATGTAGTAATTATAAGCTCTACACTCTTTTATTGTTTTTCATCTGGTAACTTTCCGCCCATCCGCCCGTTTTCATTCTACCTCTTGTTTATCACTTCTCGTGCCGCGACACACGCGCAAACGTAATGTTATCACAAACATATAATGTTGATATATTAAATCTACCTAATGTAGTCGTTAAGTACAGATTAGGGAGATTTATAACGATATGGATCTAGCGAAACTGCACTTCACCTGCACGGTGAGCGATAAACAACAAAATTTGTATAATATTCTGCACCTAACCAGACCGTGGTAACTGACGTCACTGTGGGGGAAGGTGTTGTAACATAGTCAAAGCAATACTGATATCACCGCAGTATAGACTAGAAGAGAGGAGGACAGTGAGCTGGGCCACGCCCGTATAAAGCTTACCGAATAAATCCATCACATAACGATTTAATTTCAGGAATCAGTTGCGTAGACGTTTCTTATTATACCTAAGTAAGCCAACTGTAACTGTAAGCCAACATTTTATAACTATGAACACATACTGAGATACATTGTTCAAGTAACAACATGTTTGATGTTTGCAATTGTCGTATGTCACGAGCAAACCTAGCAGTCGTAATCTAACTACATCCACCTATCACCAAACACCGATCTGCCCAATGCAGTATATTATAGTACCGAAGATAGACATAAGTGGCAAAATATGATGAAAAAGACAATGAGTCTGGTTCAGGAGATAAGAATCCTCAGTATTGAGGACAAAGACGTAGAGGTAAAAATGATTACAGAATATTTTGTTAACAGGAGCCATTTATTAGATTTAATGAAATTATCTTAACAGTGGCCAATGTTAGTGAACATGTCTTAATAGTTGTTAATGTTGTAGGAAAGTAAGGTAATTAACGGACGTAGATGTAAACACAAAGGTAGGTAACACATTTTAGCCTAAAGAATAGAAAAATAAGGTACTTAACAGAAGTAAACGTTAACAAATAATTAGGTAACAGGGTGGCTTAAAAGATAGAAAAGTACGGCTATTAACAGCAAATGTGGGTAACAGATGTCGACCTAAAAGGTAGAAAAGTGCAGCAAATTAATACACGTAAATCTTAACACAACGATTGGTAACACAGAGTGTCTTAAAAGGTAGAAAAGTCAGATAAATAATTAACAGAAGTAAATGTTAACATTTAGGTAAATAACACATGCTAGTTAAAAAAGGTAGAAAAGTACGTTAACTACGGCAGAGAGTTTATCGAGATAAGCGATCAGGCGCGCCCAAATCCTATCGAGTGTAATTAAGATCGATTTGGTCAGATTGTGATTCATCGATGACTATCTTTTATTGTTGTACTGTATTGAGACGTCACGCTTGCTACTGCAATATCATTTCTGAATTATCATTTGGACTCGGAAATCTCTACCCGATTTGAGAAAATTACAATACCTATACTAACTGCCTCCTTGGTCGAGTGGTGGTAGGTTCACCACCTATTCCTTGGGACGTAAACGTAACTGGTAAAACGTGGGAATGCATCACACTCCTCTGTCTACCCCTTTGGAGGATCATAGGCGTGATGTTACGTTTACAACACCTCTACTTGTCAACATATATATATGCAGCTGTATCATTATCATCAGTATCCTAAATTCTCAGCATTAGCATGGAGTCTGGATTTATGTTCGTTTGTTCCAAGGAACATATCCACGCACAGCCATTTAATCCCAAATTAAGCTTCAAGAGAGCTCGTGGTATTGTAGACAAAGGCTAATAAACTACACATATTTATACATATATATACTTTTATTATACCTAGAAATAAATACTTACGCGCATCACACAAATATTTTGTCTGGTTGGAAAACAATTCTACGATCCCAACACAGCAGTCAGTTTCACTAACCACTGGGCCAACAGACCAGTCGTGTACAATCAAAAGGCTGGTCTAGTAACATGCTAACAGCGACACGAAGCTATCGCAATCACATCGCATATCAATGACTAGCACTTTGACTGTCCCCTTGTCCCGAATGTGTTCCTAATAACGAGCGTATGTGAATTATTGATTTCAAATAGCCGTCCCTCGCCCGCGATCACGTACCGGCAGTAATTAGAACGATGATCGATGTCTCAGGTAAGCCGCGATAAGATACCGCAGCGCATTACCCTTATCGCAATTTTATTGTTAATCTGTCGTAAATGTAATTATTGTTTTAAAAGTATACCACAAATTATTGGTATAAATTCGGGGATTGTGTCGGCTTACGGTCTAATGCTGGAAATTGATTCGGCCTCAGTAAATACTGCTCAATTAATTCTTTGCCGTGGACGCGGTGTAAGGCACGTTGTGATACACGAGCGTATGTCAAGTCACGTTGAAGTAATGACTTCGGTTACGGGACATTAGCGAACAAATTTACTCAGACCATACTCTATGTCTCCTCCTAGATATTATATTGATGACAATATGCTTCCAGATATATGTTGTTGATTTGTTTTAATATTAATTATTATTATTATATCACCGTGCCAGATCCCGACAGCGAAGAGCACCAAATGCCAAACAACACTATCTATTATTTGGCATTTGGTGCCAAATCCCAAATAAAAGATAGTTCTTCAATATAAGGTCCTTCAATATAAGGTTCTCCAATATAAAGTTCTTCAATATAAGGGTTTCTTCAATATAAGTGAAGAGACCTGTCTGTCAATGTTGGCATGATTTTGGCAACTGCTGTTGTGCCACATATGCCCATTGGGAACGGTGACCACTAACCATTAGATGGCCTTCAGTGTGGATAAAAACACGTATAAGGAATTTGACAATAAAGATATGAGAGTGAAAAGATTAAAAATATTATGTTTAGAGGGACGAAAACGAAGCAGTTTATATGAGGCGATCCAAGTTGCGACATAGATCTCCCCTAATCGTCGCCACTCCTTCCGGTCTTGGCCCGTCCGAATCCAGCGGCTTTCCGCTGTCTTCTTCAGTTCGTCAGACCATCTGGTAGGAGTTGTTGAATACGATGTGTAATTTTTACATAAGTATATGTTGGTACGTGTACAGCTCAGAGGGCAGGATAGGAATAACAAATATGTAGATGTCAAGACTAAATATAACTAAATATAAGAAGAAAGAATAAATATAACTTTCTGTAACCTGTGCACTTTACAGTTCTTCATAATGTTTTCTAAGGCGTGTGTAATCTTTCAGCACGCAGTCGGTCAGTGTGGCAACCTTCGATCTTAATCCTTGTCATTCTTACAATTCTTACCAAGAGTGAAATGGGCAATGTGGTTCGGAGTCTAGATATGTGCCTGGTGTATGGCAATAGACTTACCACCTATTGCATGCCATGTAAAATACTGGTGAAACGTAGAAGTGTACAACACTCCTCTGCCTATCCTTTCGAGGATTACAGGGGCCTTGTAAAGTTTTTTTTAGGATGTGGGCTTGTTTATATGTTTTATATGTATGTGTGTATGTATCTGTATTATGTTTTTTTAAGAAATGGGAATGACTTATACTGATTAAACCGGTTATTTCTCAAATCTGCTAAGTCTTATGGCTTATCTTGTAAAAGTGAATTCAAATTAATGGTTTACAGGTACTTTTCGATTGTAAATAAGAATATTATATCATTTGCGAAGGTATTCTAACCGATATAGTATTGTTATCTACTTAAACATATTATTTATTATTATATTATCATATTATTAACGCTTAGAAAGATACGATATTTTTAAAATAACGTACGATCGCAAGACTTGTTTCAATGAATATTCTTATAACTTAATTAACGAAAACACTGCCTTATATTACATGACTATTACAAAGCTATAAAGAATGCATTTGACCATACGATAAAAATCTGTTCCGACACATTTCGGTAATCTTCTCACAATTTAGTGATGTTGCGTCGGTAACGTTTGAGGAATTCTTGTAATATTCCGACATTACAAGTACTTTTCAAACATTACCGGCGCAACATTACTAAATTGCGAGCGCGCGAAAACACAGTACATTTTATATAGATGTCATCGGGAGTTTTTCATCTTCTATTTAAATATATTAAAATGTAGATAGCTGGGATATAAATATATTAATCACGCTAATAAAATACTCAAAACATTTTTCTACAAACAACGCTTCGATTTAGGCACCGAAATAGGTGAAGTTGTTTAGATAAACCGTTACAAGTGTAGATAAGACAGTTCGGACAATGTTCAGTGCGATGTTTCCGTCACACCCGTCACACTCATCCCACCCGTCACACCCGTTACACCAATCACAATCATCACACATATCACACTCATCACACCCATCATCACACCCGTCACGTTTACCGCTGGTTTTTCAAAGAAGTCAAAGTTTTAGACCATAGATTCATCGGAACATCTTAACAGCACGCCTGTTATCCTCGAAGAGGTAAGCAGAAGGATGTAGTACATTCTCACGTTTCACCAGATACGTTTTACGTCCCGTGGAATAGGCGGTGAGCCTATTGCCATCTACCAGACTCCGAGCAACTACTAGAAATTTGTACTGGAAAATCTAAGTTAGAAATTCTAAATCTAGTTAGAAATTCTATATCCAATAGTAGGTACCTACCAAACCCGGGAACTGAACCCAGGATCTCTCGATCGGTAGTCGCGCTTTACAAACACTCAGTTATTGAGGCACTTATAGGTACTTTCCAAACATATATTTCTTTACTATATCTTTGGAATAGTGGGAAATAGATACTTATATGACAATAAGTGACACACGATCATATTTTTTTATACCAGCTAAGTCGGTAACTAGTCTAACCCAGTTATACCTAATTGTCCGATTTGTAAAATATATTTTCATGACATGTGGTAAATAGATTTTTTTCACAACTAGTTATAAATGTAAAATCGTTCACGCTAACGCCTTTCCATAGATCTATTTATTTTTATAAGGTGTTGTTATGGCTGATATTGAAAATTGTTAAAACTGAATACCTAACAATTGGGATTAAGCTTCCCAATGTAAAAGGAATACGGGGTTTTATAAAAAGGTAGAAGGTATAGTCCTCCGTCAAAAAGATAAAGGTGAACACATTGAGGTGACGGTCCTTTGTACTTCATATGCATTCAAAATTTACAGAGCAAACTTTGTCAAGGGTTGGAAAAGCTGCTAAGATGAGCATCGCTGCCATCGAAAAGAGCTCATTACCATTATCTCCATTTGATGTCCAAAAATAGTTAAAAAATAGATATTTCAGCAAATATTGCTATTAAAGAAAGGACTTTTTAAAGAAAATACTTTTTAAATGGGGATAAATAAGTTATAGGCACATAGGTTATTTTATAGAAGTTGAAGTATTTGGTGACAGTTGATTCAAAACGGACTCACATGTAACTGGCACAAGATCGTTTGGATCGCTTTAAGAGGTATACCATCGTTTCCATTTAAAAATGTCAATGAGCTAGAATTTCATTAACAGTAATTTTGTCAGTGTTTTGAGATTCGAAAGGACTATTTATTATTAATTACCGTCTAATTAACTGCATCTGTTGTCTATTATTTATATTTATTTATTATCGTGCACTCCTTCCTCGACTTCGCTTATTCTCGGACCTTTATTTTGTAATCTACTCTCGCTGATATAAATTTGATCTTAGTACTTGTAATATACTAAACAATAAAGGTAAAATAATGGTTGCGGCTAGAATAATTTTTTGCACCCTTGGGACCGCCTTATCAAATTAGTTTATATAATCATAAATATTACATTATTGTATCGAACAGTTCATTGAATATATATGATTCAGAATTAAAAACACTAATCATGAGTTAGTAAATTACGAAAGAGCTCTCCAATGTGCGGTTGTAGCAATATTTGCGCATCGCGAGGCGCATTCTTCGCTTGCGGTACCCTGAAAACTGTAAAAAAGAGAGCGGCGCCGGGAGCGGCAGAAAATTGTGAAAAGCGGCGGCCAATCCGCTTACACACGCACACATGGGCACTGTGTGAGTATATCTACACACACGTAGTGCACGCACACATGTAGTAGGTACACGCACACACCGCCCCGCCGCACGCCGCCTCGCACCTCCACAGATAACATTCGATTTGACGATTCCGTGAGTGATAGTGATACGGAGCGATGCTTCACGCGTTCCAAATTTAAACCAAAGTTTTCCAAAGTGTGCTCTAGTCTAGGACCCTTAGTTCTTATACGAAGGTAAGTCGCTTTACATACCTTTAACTTGAAAAGCTCTCTCATAGAACCTCGCTGACAAGATGCAACTCCACCTTCTAGAAAGCATATTGAAACTTATTTGTTAGTTACCTGTTTATTTGTAGTCTTTAAGATTAGGTATCACAGATATGCCGAGATAGAGATAGCTAAAGTTTTGCATAACAAGCTGCAAACAATATCATATGGATCACTAGCTTGACTGTTCAAAGAAAATAATGTGTGATACGTGAATTCTGTAATATGCAGAGTATTTATGCGCACTTGCATTAATTATCCATATAAACAGTACATAACTATTAGGAAAGAATCAATATATAAGAAAAAAAAATTACATATGGTAGAACTAAAAAAATAAAATTATTTTTTACGAGAAAATACCAAAACTTCTTATAAAACAATAAGGCTGTACGCAGAGAAGAGATTATAAAAGTTATAAATTATACCTTAGGTGTACCTACAGAATATGAAAATTAGTTGCTTTTCCATGAATTCTTAAAG
>DWMG01005103.1:0-10444 GCA_018244855.1 Elbella merops | reverse complement strand
GGTGTTTTGGAGTATGGAAGCAACGATTCCGGTGTCTTCTTAGAGGGTTCACAACCAAGTTGGATAATACTAAACTGTATATCGTTGCATTGGCAGTATTGCACAATATTGCAATGCATAAACAAGACCTAGTCCCAGGAGCAGAAGAGAGCAGTGTTCCAGTAACACAGGCAGTAAATAACACTCTCAGAGGAAATGCTGCAAGGGCAGCATTCATTAATGAAAATTTTTAATTTTATTATACTAGTAATATACTAATACTATATTTCCAAAGGATAAAAATTTGCCACTTCCGTGTGGGTCTCTATAAAAAAATTAGGCAAATCCATTGTTCTTATGTGTCAAGGAAACTGAAATTATAATTTTTTGTTGATATCAATATGAGTATTGTTTTCTATTTTAATTAGGTATAAAATGATGTGTGTATGTGCAGTCACAATAAATGTAAATAAAGAATTAAAAGCATTTAATATAATTTGGAACATTTATTTTTAATTAAATAAAATTTAAATCAACTCTTTCGCCTTTCTTATTTCTAAAATCTCCCTTTCTAAAATGGCACTTTTTAATTTTTCTTTTTGGATATTTAGCTCCACTTCCAGTATCTCCATCCGTTTCTGGTGTTCTTGATCTTTCAATATTTTGGTGTAATTAACCATTGTGTCAACATAGTTATTGCTCTGAAAATTTTAATTAGATGTTATCAATTTAATATTGTTAGGTTAATAAGTAATATTTCAACGAGTAATCACAAGAGAGTTTGTAACTTTTGCACTCATATTAATTTACCTTTGCAGAACAAGAAGGTGATTTCAAAGATTTAATTAAGCATTACTAAAATTGTAGATTATATTTTTCTTACATTAAAATATTACCAGGTGCTTACCTTTTCTTCTTCATCCCAGTTAATGGAACGAGTGCGTTTTTCTTTCAGGCTCATCTTTAAATTATTGTACAAATAGCCTTAATGCAAGAATACTACATCCACGCGTAAACTAAGTTGGTTACGGCCTAACGCCCGGGGAAAGAGTGTCTTCCTGGTAGATCCCGAAGTTGGTACTTATATAGCCGCGTAACCCACGCCACGCTACCCAAGCCAAGCTTGCCCCCGCACCGCGTTCTAGGGTTCCGAACTAACACATGTTGCGCCGCCCCGTCGCCGGTCGTCGATATCCATTGAAGTGCCAGGCTAGTTTTGCACATGTGCGCCCAACATTCCGATGGTTTTTCGTTCGACGGCAACGAGTACTCGCCACATGTTGAGATTTATGTTAAGAGTAGATAAAAAAGTGTTATGTGGCGCTGTGTTTCGATTTCTAACCATGATTTATTTTACACGTGTTAGCTTATTTACTTTTATTTACACTTGTCCATACGTGAGCCTACTTGTAATAAGTCATAGATATTGCATCATGTGGTCTCACACGAGGCACCATTTCCAAATTAGACCAATCAGAACAATTACGTCATGTGTTTTGTATTCTTTTGGTTTGATAATGTATTAATTTTAGCCAGTCAGCAACCAACCTCTGTACCTATCGGGTTAAGATGAAATATAATTGACATACTAACAATCGTCTTTAATTTTCTACGAAGTGAACCCCACGCAATACGCACCCATACGCCTGAAAGGCTAAATAAGTAGGTACGTATATAAGAGTACGTTATGGAAGCGTTTGTTAGACCGGTAGGTCGCGCTGCAGTCAACAACACTACAGATTTTTGAACAGTTATTTTCTTATATTTTTATACAAACGTGGATACGTAAGAAGTAACTATGGAATCACAAAATATTAAAAAAATATATTTTAAATTTAAATTAACATATTTACAATAAACTGCAATTCCGCGCAGGACGACGTCTGTCGGGTCCGCTAGTAACAATATTATATAAAAATTATCCTACCTTAGTCCACTGCCAGAGAATTAACTGAAGGGAGTTTTTGTTCATAATCGCTACACATGCGCGTTGAGGATCGCAAGACTGAATTGCATCGCCCACGCTGCTGCCCGGCGGCCTGTCACGGCCGCTGACCCTCGTCTGTTGTATAGGAAGGTAAACTAGGAGCAGGTTGGCTTGGACTCCGTAGATGGAGCTTGGAGCCCTTATAACCCCGAACTTGCACACGCACACAACCTCTATTATCAAAAGAGAAAGGCAAAACGCTCCTTTTATTAAATATTTAAATGTGACATTGATTAAATTTTCAAAATTCATGTAAATATAAGTTTTTTTTTGTTGATCTGTATAATTCATCACAGATAATACTCTAATTATAGACATATCGTAAATTTAGATGATTTCGTTCGTTCGTTTGGTAAAATGACATGTTTCAAGTTAGAAACATAATGTCACTTTTTTACTAAACTATATGTATTCATATTTTGTATATACTTTTTACATATGGAGGGTGAGCTGCTTTTTGCACTTTGCGCATTTTAAGCTTCATTATTTTTGTCGTAAGCGGAGCAATATTTTTGCAGCCCTCCATTGTGGTCATTGTAACCCATTGTACATTCACCAATTATACATGAAATAAACATCATATAGAAGTATCAAATTAAATAAAAAGAAAATATTAGGTCCACTTTGCATAAATCGGGAAACTATTAAGCAATCAATCAACCTTAATTAACCCCGGACCGTTATCGTGTGTGTATGCTTGATGTCAAATTGTGTACATACCTATATACGAAAGTATTTAGATATTTATATACATAGTTCGCCGCCTGTCTAGTCACCACGGTACAGGCTCGGTGTAGCTTCGTATCAGACGGGCGCCTGTCAAGATCTCCTAAGACATTCTTTTATTATTCATTGTTTTGCTAATCCTAGTACGTCATCATTCATTTTTTGAATCAAATGTTGTATTTTTACATTATATCGAATTGCAGATACGTGCAAATGTGTCAAAATCGAAGGGCACCTGGAAGCGGTACAGTGGCAGCTGCCGCAGCGGCCCTACCAGCCCTCCGCCGGCTCGCTGGCACTAGCCGACTGGACCACGCGGCCCCACATTTGGCTCCACTACGTGGAGAGCGCCGATGGCCTATTGCCCGACGACGATGTTCTAAAGTACGATTAAATACGCTGTCATCATCAACATCATCATTATCGACCCATAAAGACATACTTATAAGTCGCTTTTCGCTCGCTCGCTCTGGAACCGAGCGCACGTACTTTACAGTGCTCCGTATGATTTTCTGTTATTGCTCCATAAAAAATGCTAATTTTTGCGTTTAACTACTATCATTGTATCCATTAAAGTTTAATCTACATTGATCAACTTATCTAATATAGTCGCCAATGAGTAAATATTCATAGACTTAATATTGCTTTTTTGGAAATTTTAAACTTATTTTGTTCAAGAAAGGCAATAGAATATCTAAACACAATTTACTAAGATCAATTTTTAAAAATGGAAGCCGTCAAAGAATGTGCGGCTTGGTTGAGTAACTCAAAAGATGTTCCTGTCCTTCTCTGCTCACACTGTGCTGCAAATTATCATCTCTCGTGCATGAACATTAGTTCGAGAGACTACAACAAGATGTCGCAAGATGTCAAATCAAAATGGATTTGCGTACAGTGCCGATGCAAGGAACGTAAAGGCGACAACACAAACACTCCAGTTCGTAGTAACCCGCCCCCGTCGCTGAAGCCTGAATACGTTACAAAGCCCATCAAAGCACGCACCACCACTACAAACTGTCCTTGTCTTTCGGTTAGTAGCATTCGAGAGATCATCCGCGAAGAGCTACAACAATTATTCAACCAACAGATTCACCCGCATCTTTCAGAAGTTCAAAACGCAATGTCCTCCCTCAAAGCATCTATGACACATTTTAACGAGGAGCTTGAAAAAATCAAGGTTAGCCGCAAACGTTAGCATGATTGAGAAACTGAGGTCTGAGGCTGAATCGTTGCGGGCAAATAATCTATCCTTATCGTCACGAGTAGCCCAAATGGACCAACAATCACGTTGCTCAAATATTGAAATCCAGTGTGTATCTGAAGATAGGCTGGAGAATCTTATCAACACTGTAGTCCAGCTGGGCAAAGTTATAAAATGCCCCATCTCTGAATCACACATCCATTACTGCGCTCGACTAGCTAAAATGTATAGCTCAAGTCGATCCATCCTATTGAAATTCAGCAGTCCAGGGACGATTTCTTGCTGCGACTGTACGTTTCAACAAAACCAATCGGGACGACAAACTCAACGCGAGCCACTTAGGCATCGGAGGTGATAAGAAGACAGCTATCTACGTCATGGAGCATCTCTCCCCCGAAAATAAGAGCTTGCACGCGGCTGCGCGAACCAAAGCCCGCGAACTGAAATACAAATTTGTGTGGGTGCGTGATGGTAGAATATACATGCGCAAAAATGATGAATCAAACTACGTCCATGTGAAGAACATCGACCTCTTGAATCGTTTGTCATGATTTAGCTATGCTTGCTTTGGTTGCACTGAAGGGCACTTTTACTTGTTACTACCGAAATGTTAGGGGTCTGAGAACAAAAACTATTGAACTGTTCAATAACGTAGTTTGCTGTAATTTTGACATTGTTGTTTTCACAGAGACATGGCTGAACAGCACAGTTTTTGACAATGAATTATTTGATGACCGTTACACAGTTTACAGACGTGACCGCGAAAATAGCGGGTTCCATGGTGAAAAAATGGGAGGAGGTGTTCTCATTGCTGTCTCCAAACGCTTTAAATCGCAGCGTTTATGTGCGCAGGAGTCAGATTGTGAAGACTAATGGGTTAAAGTGGAAATATGATAGCTTTAATAAAGACAGACACCTGTACATCTTCGGCGTATATATCCCCCCTCCAGTAAAATTGCATATAAGCATTTTATTAGTAAGCATTAAGCATTTTATTAGTAATACCAATCTCATATTATTGAACCACTCTGGAAACACTATTATACTTGGTGACTTCAATTTGAGTAGCTTATGTTGGACCAGGACTGTCAATCACACACTCAAACCTGTAACATGTTTACTGATTTCATGTCACTCAATAATCTAGTTCAGCACAATTCCTGTTTTAACAATAAGTACAAACTGTTGGATCTGATAATGAGTACAATGGATATCACCCGTCTTTATATAAGTACTAACCCATTGTCAGTGATTGACCCGTTGCATCCTCCAATCGAATTTTGTGTGGGACTTAATTGTGACAATCATCTCCAAACCAAGCATGTACCCAAATTTCTGTTTTATAAAGCATATTATTCTAAAATTGTTAATGATTTGAATAGTATATCCTGGGAAGACGTATTGTCGCGTTATGAAAACATAGATGACATGGTAGCACATTTCTACAAAGTACTTCAGTCCATCATAGCTAAACATGTACCGAAGTCCAAACCTCGCAATAATAAAAAAATACCCCATATGGTTTTCAACCACGTTAATTAAGGTAATCAAGAAAAAATTTAAATACAGATCTAAATACCGCAGGTTTAACAACCCTCGTTATTAATTGACCTTTGAGCTACTTAGAGATAGATGTACGAAATTACTTAGCCAGAATTATATAACTTATTTGCTACGTTTAGAGACATCTTTGAAATCAAATCCTAAACTACTATGGAGTTTCAGTAAGCACAAAAGAGGCATTAGTAATACCTAATCAGCCCAAATGTCCTCTGGAACTACTCTTGCCACTACTAGTCCAGATAACTGTGAACTCTCTGCTTCGCAGTTCTCTTCAGTCTACCATACTGATAATATATCCATTCCAGACGAACACTATGCAGATAAATCCCCCGCCTCTTACTTTATTATTAGTATTTCAGTAGCTAAAGACCAAGTATTTAAGGTCTTAAAAAGATTTGACTCCACTAAAGGCGCTGGCTCATATGGTATACCATCGATCTTTGCTGTAAGATGTGCTGGTGCTCTAGCATAACCCCTGTCCTTAATAATTAATAAATCTATTTGTTCTGGAACTTTCCCAGTGCTTGGAAACCTTCTCTTGTTGTACCGTTATACACAGATGGTGATATGAACTCTGTGATAAACTATAGGTCAATCTCAATTATTACCGTGTTTGCTAAAGTATTTGAAAAACCGCTATGCCCAATATTATCTTGGCATCTAAGACATCTAATTGCCCCGAACAGCACGGTTTTATGAAAGCCCGCTCTACCACGACTAATCTGATATCCTTTGTTGAAGGCCTGGCCGAAGGTGTTGATCATGCGCAGTCATTCGATGTCATATACACTGACTTCAGTAAACCCTTTGACAAAGTCAGTCATGTTATGCTATTCCATAAACTATCATGTGTCGGTATAGCTGGTAATTTCTTGTGCTGGTTCAAATCTTACCTAACGAATACCTAACGAATCTTACCTAACGAATAACCTATTCAACGTTTTTATTAATGATATCGTTAAGTGCTTCCAAAATTCTAAGTTTTACATGTTCGCCGATGATTTGAAGTTTTTCAAGTCAATAAATTCACTAGAGGATGTATTGCTGGTTCAAAATGACTTGGACAATCTAGTATCATGGTGCAAATCTAACGGTATGAACTTGAATATTGACAAATGCCACGTTGTACGCTTCACTAGAAAAAAGTTCTCAGCGACTAAGTAATTATTATTATTAATTATTATTGTATTGGCGAGGTACCATTAAAAGAGGTTGATCATATCAGGGATTTGGGTATAATTCTGGATGCCAAAATACGATTAAATTTACATATAGATAGCATTACTAAAAAAGTCTTCAAGACCTTGGGGTTTGTCTTACTTACTAGTAGGGAGTTTAAGAATCCGAGCACAAAAATCGGTCTCTATACGTTACTTGTGCGCAGTGGCTTAGAATACTGCAGCGTGGTGTGGAACCCGCACTATGACATATACAAAAAGCGTATAGAAAGTGTACAAAAGAGATTCCTCTGGCACTTGACTTACAGTTGTAAGTTAGCAAGACTCTTGCCTAGCTATAATGATCCTTTGAAGTACTTTCATATGAAAAATATTATAAATCACGATATTGAAAGATTCTGATATTAAAAATTTCTAGTCAAGATAATTACAATTAAATTATATTATTTATGTACCTAATATACAATTCAACATATCCTCTATTTATCTACAAAGTTTTGTCATTTAAAAAATCGCTCAAACAGTAATAACTTTTTTCCAGTAGTAGACTCTGTAAAGATACTTTAAATGTATCAATGTTGGTAATAGATAAAATGTAAATCCGTTATTGGCTTTAAGACTAAAACTATAATTCTCTGTAACATATAGAAATTAAGAGCTGTGGATTTTGAGATTAAAATTAAAATTAAAAATTAAAATTAAAATGATGTCTTAGCCGGTGCAATATTCAATTTACCAATGTGCCGTGCTCTTCATTTGAATTCAAACAATTCATTATTAGATTTAACAAATAGACAACATAATTCGTGTGCCATAATCTCCACGCTGGGCATGCGGGTTGGACATCGTAGGGCACAGCTTCTTGCACCGCCGACGCTGCTGCCCGTCGGCGGCCAGGGCATTTAGCTGTGCTTATTTAGGCTGCGCTATAACGCAATCAGCCGGTCGCCATTTTTATTATTTTACTGCGGGAGAAAATTCAGGAGTGTAACTTCATGGTTGTCAAGTACGGGTTGGCCACCGCCGCCGATCGCCGCCGATCGCCGCCGTCGCTGCTGCCCGCCGATAAATTAGCACAAGTAAGTTTAACTTGTAACGGCACAACCAAAAGAAAAGTACAATATCCAGACAAGCTTTAAGAGGATATTTAAAGTAAACGTCGCGTACCTAGTTGTTGTTGTAAATAACGTTCGCTGAAGTAATGGCCGGGGCGCAGCGGACTGCGGGCAGCGAGCTCGCGTGATGTGTTTTAAAGATACCTTTGTTTAAAAAAATAGGTTTGCTATTGAAAACGGATGTTTGTCTTATTTGGTTACTTATTTATTTTTAGAGTAAATATATGTATTTTCGTACTTATAAATTGCAATTAATACCATTATTCACATTTTTTTTATACACACACACGCAAACATACTTTACTAAAAGTATGTTTGCATGTGTGTGATTTAGATTAAAGCCCATACAAATGCAAATTACATTAGTATAAAAATAAACCTTTACGGAGGTGTTCTTTCAGTAATTTGTAAAAAAAAAATATTTATACTTACTTCTTTAATGTCTATTGGCGCTTTATTGTTACTAGTGGTCCAGTAGCGATCAAAATTCGATCGTAAATCATAAAAAAATCAGTCTGGGCGTCGTCTAGGTTCTAATGTCAAAGACTACGCTTGTACAAATCTTTCCTCTGTGCTACTTATTGACAACAATCCGTCTCATGTCTGACATTGACAATGGGAACGTAAATAATAAATGATTTATTTAATTCAATATAACGTACCTATTTGTAACGTAACGTATTAGGTACACACACGTTAAATATTAAAGACAAACAATATTAATCTATTCTCAATTTCACCACAGACTTCATCCATAAACGAAAGAATATTTGCGTGTGTGTCTCAAAAACATGTTAGTGTGTGTAACGTTTTTTTCAGGGATTTAATGTATTTCTTGAATTATTTTTAAAAAATATTAGCATTCTTCTCTCCTTATCTATATAAACTATAACTGTAGCAAAATTCATTTTCCTCCGTCCACGCAATTTTCGCAAAAAGGGGTACGAAGTTTTTGCTTCACGTATTAATATATAGATTAGAACTTCATCAAAAAATAAATATTTTATATTTTAAAACAAAGCACAGAATGACAACGATTTAATTTAAATTATTTATAACGATATTTCTCTAAACCAATCACAGGCTGGTTAGACCAGCCGGATAATTAGACTATCGGAGTAATATAGCTACATTTCAATTTAGCACCGCACCTGGATATCGCGTGGGAGGGCTTCGTGAAGCGTCATCTATACTAATCTATACCGTTATGCATTGGTATTTCAAGACTGGTACAATTCGTGGACTGAACAATATTCACCGCACATGGTATGATTAAGATTATAATAATCAAACTGAATACGTTCTCCAAACACTTCCTCTCAATTGCCACTTCCTCGTGTGATTTAAATAATTAAAAAAACCATATTTAATACATTCTCAATACACTTGCTCTCAGTTTGCCACTTCTCTTAAAATGTTAAAAGCTAACTCTAAAATTATAATTGTATTTGATAATTACATAGGTGTGAATAGATTTTACGAGACTAGTCCGCCAACCTGCACTTGAGCGGGATAGCAGAGTACCTATGACCTTAAACCTAATACCCGCAACCCTCATGCTCTTATCCTGCAAAAAGACCTGAATCCAACAATGAGATGACTAAAAGTATTAAATAATTATGTTAAATGATGATAATGATTTAAAAATGACAACTTCATAGGCTGTCTATGCCACTCTATACTCTATGTCAATCCATTCTTCAAATCACTGACGTAGCTTTTCTCTTTTATTATTACCCTTATTTGATTACTCTATAGGAATTAACATATTCTATTAACTACGGCGTCACGTTTTTCTAGCTTTTTTGTGTAATCAATTGTAACCAGCCTGATATACTCGTAGGTAGTTGATATTAAATGGTTCCTACATTATGTCGTACTTTAAAAACACTTAAAGAGACCTTGAGTTCAATCCCAGTTTACTATTCTTGGAAAAAACATTTAACGACTCTTTCCCAATTACTTTCAACCACCCCTATTCACGTAATTATGCTAAAACACAAAAATAAAATCACACAAAACGCACACATGTCTGAAAAAACATTGAACACAAACAAGTTAGCGAACAACAAGATACAACTTTGACTCGATGTTTCCGCTTAGGAAACTTATCGAGCTCGGTATTATTGTGTAAATATTGCTTTGTTGTTCTTTATTATAACAATATATTATTAAAGCCAATTTGACGACATATGGCATGTTTTTATTTTTTTAATTATATGAAGAATTCATTGTTATCGAAATTATATCTGTTCTTCGACATTATATGTATATGTAGATACATAATTTATGTCATAAGGTACACACGTCTTAAGCCGTGTGATGGCCCTCAACAATTAAATTGGAGCACCTATTTTAAATGTAATAAAAATTAATATGTAAACCAACCTTTATAATTATATAAAGGTCCATAAATCATACGTGAAAGGAAGCGAACATAATGTTCCATGATTAATCATCGTGGGAATATAAAATGAAGTGTAATTCATCGACACACTAGTCGCCACAGTTTCATAGGAACGCTAGTACAAAAATCATTTATACAAAGATCTTGACGCTTGAAGCACAAATTGAAAAAAAAATTAATACACCGATTATCCAAATTATAAAAAAAATAAAATAATAATCGACCCATTATAATTCCACTGTTGGAATATGGGTCTCCTCTCGTATTGAAAGGGTTAAGGCCATAGTC
>DWMG01005102.1:0-10446 GCA_018244855.1 Elbella merops | reverse complement strand
ACTTTATTCTAAGCCTATATATGCCACGGGCCATTTGTTACTGAGCTTAAACGTACCATCATGCCTATAATGCCGGAAGGAGTGGGCAGAGGAGTATAATATAGTCTCACGTTTCACCAGTTACATTTTCATCCCATCATGGAAACGGGGTGAGCTTATTGTCATATATCGAGCATAGGTCAGACTCTGAGCCATTACCAAAAAAATTGACTATAAAATCGAACTTAGAAAAATTACGTACAGTACCCGACACTAGAACCGAACCCAGGACCTCTCGATCAACAGTAGCACTTGCAGCTACTGAACAAGGCAGTCAAATATTGAGATTATTCATGTGATATTATTGTTATTAAGTACCTACATGTTACTACATATGTTTATATACCATCTTGATAATTAAAACCTCGCTTCTATGGCGCTTCCGCCCCCGTCGATGAACTAAACGAACATATGTCTCCATTTAGTCACGGCTTTTATTTTCCAATCAAAATATTTCAGGCCACGGATATGGGTCAGTTTTTTGGAATTCCTCTCGGCTCTCGCTATGGAAATTTTTGATTAAGTGTGAAAGGATTCTTGTGTAGCTTTTGATAGTCAAAGGGGCAGTGTTTTGTTTTCTGTAACGACAAAAAACCTCCTTTGAGAGCGTTACGTCCTTAGTGGTTCGTTTATTTGGTTGATACCGAGCCTGCTGTCCTTCGAGCTCCTCTAATTTAAAATTTATTTCGACATCATACTAAGTATCTTGTAACATTTTTAGTACCTATAGAATTTTTGTAGCGAATAAAATAATAAATAATTTTGACTGAGTAATAATAATTACGTCTACCTATCGCTTAAGGAGCTGGATGTAATGATAAAAAAGTCGTAATTTGATACTGAATTTAGAAACAACTGATCTGAAAGAGGAGAAGGGTTAACAAGTCTGAATAGCCATAATAATACAAGTGCGGGTTAGCAACCCTCACACACCTTAGAGAACATTATGGAAAACTAGAGCTCGTCACGGTGTTTTACACGTAATTTGTAAAAGTTATAAGTACCTATCTATGGATAAGTCAAGACTCGAACCGCTGATCTTCGAGTGGAAGGTGAAAATTTTAATCATTAAGTTGTCACTGCTACTAACGCTACATGTATCTGTATCGCTACATGTAATGAAACCAACATGTCAAACATCGAACATAATTTTATTTAAGCTATCTTTGATATACTTAATAATCATATTAAACATTTTAACCTTTATACAATAAAATCATTAGTAAATGAATGAATGAAATAAAATACTTGGGAGAATGCTGAATAAGTCAGCGCCCGCGGGAAGTAACGTAATGAGATAAACAGTAGGTACCTTTTTATCGAACATCTTCAATTGCTGTTCGTTTTTAAGATCAGCGCGATACGATGCACAGTGGTCCATTTTTTATCTTGTAAGTGTGCTTTATATTTACTTGGATATCCATGAAAATACTTACTGGAACTATTAAGATACCATGTTCAAAAAAACGTTGCAACATATCAACGTTCAATTTCGCCCCGTACAACATTTGATTATATTGGGACAGAGCTATGAATAAAATACTCATTGCGATATAAATTTTATTTCAGTTTCTGCTCGAATTACATTGATATAATTGAAATATTCATTAGTGCAATAAATATTATTCAATATTATTTGTTTAAAATTTTATAATTCAATTACTAATGATAAATAATTGAAAATATATACGTAAGTAGCGCAACTAAAAGATCTTGACACTTGGTGTTTTATTTTCAATAGAATACGTAATTTAATATTTTTTCTTAACTTGCTTTTATTGACTGTTGAATATAATTTTAGTTGTTTGATTCCTGTATTATTGATACAATGATGAATGAATATGCAAACAACTTGATACTGATGTTAAAATATAAAGTCGATGTCTGATTCTTCTGAGATTACAATAGTCTGACTCAAAATGCTTCTTCATTTGTTATAACTTCGTGTTTAGACAAATGAACGAAACTCCCATGCCAATTAACATTTGACTCTAAAGCTATACTTGTAACGAGACAACGGGTATCGTCTGAATTAAGCTCGGTAAAATGTATATAAGCTCATTATGAAAAAACGTTTCTGGGAAAACGACAAATTATGAAGGTGAACTTGATGGAGCGATACACACATATTTTGCTGTTCAAATTATAGAGTTAAGCGAGATTTAAATCTCGCTCCGTACAAAAACAGTTTTATTGTTTGTCGTGTGCGATTTATTCGGTACACTTGTAAATACCGTGGCGTAAGCTATGGGAGTAAAATCTCGTGATACCTACTATCGTTGTTTTTAATCGCAATTAAATTGTATTTGCATAACACTTAGTTACATAAACTCTAATTTCATTGATTTGATAGTCCAAAATACTTTTTAATACTCTATTAATTTTATGATTAATTAATTATTAGTAATTCAGCAAAATTAATTGCTACGAAAATATAGAAGCGGCAATATGACAATAAATTTCCCTACACTTTCTCTCGTAACAGTTTAATAGTTTCTGTTCGTTATTAGTCTACAGTAAGGTTATTATTCAGTATGTTAGTTGTACAAAGCTCATGGCATAGCAAGTTTTATAATAAACTCCATACGTTTATAGCGTAAGCCGGCGTTGTATATTGTTCGAGAGTCATGACACGATAAAATCTTAATTTGCGTACCTACATAACTCGTTGTGTCCACGCTTTCAAATACTGTTGTTTAACATTACAAAAAATTATTACAAAAACTTTTTTTGCTTTTGCAATGCATCGAATCGGTCATATTTTTCATTCGTAACCAAATTCAATACGGGTTTAAAAAGTTATTGCCTATAGAAAATAGGTATCTATTTAGATAGTGACGCCTCCAGGTGATAAATAATTACTACACTACTAGGATCAGGCTGTTATTCAATTAGGCCAAATATGAATTGGTCCCTAAATGTTAATTAAAACACACCGCAGACAATTTAAAAACAAGCGCCATAACGCAATGTCATCAACATTGTGATCTAGAGCAGTGAATTACTTCCTGTCCAATTTTTGTGTTGTCCTAAACTGTGATGTAAGTGGACACCAGCTGAGTATTATAATAATGTTAGAAACCAGCGAAGCAATGTCGTCAAGATTCAAATCTGGTCTTTGACGGTAATATCGCCGTTCGCGCGTGCTCTCTCGAAACTGTTTATTGTCTGGTTCGTACTTTCATTACTGACAGCGACATTTAATTAAAAGGAGTAGTCACAAAAACGACCTACCAATTCTTTGTAAAACACTATTCAGCATTAGGATTAGCGCAATTAAGCAATAGAATTTTAATGTCCTTTTTAAATATAGAAGCGTTAAAGTAGCATGCCACTTGCAATTGGTCACGAATGAGATATCTATAGGTACTCGTAAAAAAGTTTATTGGAATACATAATCCTTATATTATAAGGAAACGCCCTATGGTTTGTGTGTCTGCTTGATATCCTTCCACATAAATACGACTATTAAAAGCTTAGACATTTAGATTCTCACTGTTACTTCTGACTTCTTGAGAGATTCTGCTATTTTTAATAAAACATTTTTAAATCGTTGACGACACTTCTATAAATACCTACATGTCTTTAGGAAACACTGATTAGGTACTATTTGTTAATAATATTGTATCTATTCTACGTTAATTACTATTAAAACTATAAAAATAATTGTTATTCAAATAACGTCTATTATGACTACCAGACATCACGACATTATTTAATTGTAAACAGTACATTCTAAAAAAGCACGTAAAAAATAAGCCACATCAATGTAAATAAAAGCCAAATAAAAAAACTGCTTCAACAACAGTTGGTCCCTTGTTGACATATTTGTTGACTTTCGAGTTCATAATAGATTTTCAATTTAGACACATATCTTATATTTACTCATTGTAATAATTCATGAGATGTAATTAAATACAAAGTCAACAAATTATCAATAATCTTATAAGAATTAAAACTAAAAATAAAAAATATAAAGAAAAATGAAACGTGCCCAGGTTCGAGATGCGATTGGTTGGATGCTTGTTGCTGCCGACAGATATCCGGGCTTGACTGTACGAACCAGGAATGAGTGAAGGCCGGGTTAAGGCCGGGATTGAGCCCGGGGCCGGGCCCAGGCAGGCCCATCACCCCCGGTAACCCGCCAGGCCGCTGGTGATGATGAAAACCTGCGTAGTCCATCGCTACCGCTTGGTAGGGCAACATTTTCATGCACTGATATGTCAAAACGATTAGTCCCAATCAACAGATCCAGAAAGTTCCCGCGTTTGCACACACGTCATTTTAGTTCAAGTGTTAAAGTCACTCGGTCCGAGTGTTGGCATTGTCCTTAAAAGTGTTCCATTTCGTAATAAATTCGCACTACACGTCCACTTTTATTAGCTTAATTAATGTCCTTAGTCCTTGATAAACATAAAGGCAGAGCTGTTTAATCAGCGTACATCCGTTTAGAAAGTTCACGGGTTCACCAAAATTTTACACGTCTCGGGACGTCGTGCGCTGCATCCGTTGTTTCAGTCGCAGACCTTTCAGTTATCAAACAAACACCCGTTCTATTTTCGTGACCGATCATTTACGGGGCCAGCTATTCACAAGGGAAAAGTCACGCACAGCCACCCACTTAATAAATATTCTGGGCATATATCCGTTTTTACGCAGACGTGACTGGCTGTGTACTGTCCGATTTTCACGTACGGAACGCGCGGCCGATTATCGAAAACAGTTGCATGCGTCCCCCTCTCTCGACCTCGGACGTGCAACTGAAACCAAGCACGCGCCAAACGCGACTCTATCACACTCGGCCTAGACACCCCGTACGTCGCCAGCTCGTGAATTAGATAAGGACGCCGAGCTACACGCGAGCGAGACGCGGATCGATCGGACGTCACCGCGAAGTTAAAAGCCTGCGTCGTTACACGGCCCGTAATAGGCGGTTACGTGATTGGGCGTGGCCTGGCCTATTAAGTTGAATTGTCGCGCTCTGATTGGTTGAAATTGGTAGTAGTCGCCTACGTGATATGTTCAGGAATACGTTTATAGCCGGCGTTCATAGAATATAATAAGTGAGTTGTAGGTTGGATGCGCGCCAGTTGTATGTGTAGACGGGGCATGTTGCGGTTTCATTCCCGATTCGCGTAATGATTTTTAATTGTTACTTAAGGACCGTTAATAGGCTGAAATTGCGTGTTCAGTCGATCACTGAATAATAAAAGGAATGCATTTCTTCAATGGACGTACGAGCGATGGGTGTGGCTTTTCACACCTGTGGGTTGTAGGTAGAGTCGTCGCAACAGACGATCTGTCTACAATATCTTCAATATAATATAGAATGGGTCTCACATTTTTGTATCGCTGATTGTCTGAGCTTACCAAAAGGTTTAATAAATATATAGCTATATAAGATTAATAAAACTATAAGATCTTGTAATTTATACAATATGTACCTATTTATCCTTGAACAAGGTTTATTTATGTTTTTGATATTTAAAAATGTACAAAAATAAATGACTAACATTTTATAAGTATAGGTACCTATTGATATCAAATTAACATATCTGCTCTACTCGCTTCTTAAATGGATGCCGATGACAGTATATTACAAACCTATCAAGAAGATAAATTTTGATATCTTCAAAAATAATGTTAGTTATCGTATAAGTATCTATCCAAGCAGGTACAATTTATAGAACATTTGCAAAAAGATCTACTAAAATATCTAAAAAAGCACTAGGCATGCCTAGCGTTACTGCTAGTCACCTAGAAACCTAGAAATTGTTCCGCCATAGCTTATTTTTTCTTTACCTCTACAATCACTTAATGCGGTTGGTTACAGTTTTTATAGGTTTCTGCTAATCCTGTAGCGGCTTCCAAATATACCTATGTATAAATATTTTAGACACGTAAAACTACCTAAACAAATTGTAAAAAACATGGCTCTATTTAAATAAAAAATATATATTTTTTATTTTATATAGGTATCATTAAATCTTTAGAGCAAATAAAAAAATTAAACAGATTGTCCATAAGTAAACATTTGCTCCGATTCCCATACGAATAGGGTCCAGTAAGAACTTAACAAGTTATAAACGAACAAAATATACAATTACAGAAATTTCAATTTACCTACATAGGTAGGTATAACATTTTATATAAATTATAAAAAGCGCAATTAAAATTGAGAAATTGAAATTAAGAAATATATCGGTTATTTTCAACGGTTAAATTACACAAATTGATTATTTATGGTTTTCAGTATTCGACGATCAAGATGTCATGATCCGCATAGTTCAAGGAGAGTCGACTTCGCGCCAATTCGACTTAAATATTTAATTGAAAAGTACAATATTACTGAATGTTTTTATTAATATTTCAATTTAAAAAATTGTAATATTGAATTTTTTTGTTGTGGTAATTTATATTTGGGTTTCTGGACGAAATAGTAACAAACAAAGTTATACTCACCTGATGTAATCTATACGAATTTTCTAGCCGTTATATTCGAGCACACACGACAGTGATGGGGTATACCAACTTGCATCAATGTAAGAATCGCTGCATAGCGGTAGAAATGGTTAGGTATTGGGAGTTTTACTTTACAGTTACGAACTCTAAATAACTCTCAACCATGAGCTTACCTGTAACATAACAAGCACAATATTATCTTGCACATTATAGTTAAGTACGTAAATATTAATTTAAACAAAAGATGAACGATTAAAAAAGATTATTAATGTAAAACAGTGAATATTCCAATGAGCTGCGTTATATTTGCTGATTAATACAAAACAGCTTATCTGTTGTGACGATTTATCCATATACAATAGATTTCACAAATACCGTAATTATTATAAGTATTTACTGACGGTTATTTTGAAAATAGACTAAATTTAAAATTAGGAACGTTACGCCGAACTGTCTAAGATTCAAAAAATGTGGTTTATCAAATAAGATATTTTAAAAAATAAAATCATAACATCACGCCAAGGCGGTCACTTACAAACTTGACGTACCTACTGGGTCTTCAAAAATACGATCTTTAATCCAAATACTAATAAGAATTATCTAAAATGAGGGCTACTACCGCTACCCACAATAAATCTCCCTCTTGCAGAGAGCTGCCAGATGTGTCTTCATTTGTCTTTTTATTCCATCATCAATACCGAGTAGATCATCAACGATTCTCCATTGATACATATCAATTAATAGATTTCCATACATCAATGTGTACAACGTAAGAGACATCACACATGTGCTAGCTGTATGACGTAAATAGTGTGTTAGTTGTTTTCCAAGAGCACTGATTTATACGTGGTATTTTTAAATCTTATTTTACATGTATTTTAATTGCATTATCTCATTTCATTATAATTTAAATATTGCAGTTGGTTTTATTTTTTAATTAGCGTTTTTATAATTGTTACAAAAATCAACATTGAGGGTTAAAAAGAAAATTGTTAAAAAAATACGTAAAAATAATTAAGTTTTATAATATATAACTTGTTAGTTAGGTCTCGGCGCAGATTTATTCCGAATTAATTGAGTCATGATTCTTCTTTAATGCAGTTTTAAAGAAGATAATTCTCTAGCAGTGGGCGAGGTGAGGTTCAAGTTCGTGTGCTGTTAGTATGCGGCTCGGGTGTCGGTAAGGGCCACACTGCGGCTACAGCTTTGTTTGATAACAAAGCGATCTTAACAGCGATTGTGTAGGCAATGATAAGAAGTTATGTAGATACATATATATAGTAAGAAGGCTTCAAGTCCTGGGTTTTTCCTAAATCTACTGTTAGGCTAATCATGTCAGTAATTAGTTGGAATCTAATGTTTATACATCCTGAGTTTTCTTACGATCTACTGTTATATTGAGTTTTACTGTCTCATCACAAAGGGAAGCGCGTTAAGGTCACCGATCACATAGGCTACGGGCGTATTCACAGATTACACATGCCTTGATCACTATGGAGGATCACTATGTCTTCACGAAATCTTGTATTATATCGATAACAAAAATTTGATTACAAAAATGCACATATCATTGCAAATCAGTTAGAAATATTTTAGAGCTTAAGCACTCAGGCTTAAACTAAGCAAACAAGTACCTACACAGTACAGAAACATTAGTATGTTATAACAATTTAAGTACTTCAAGTTTTTATACTGTAACCCATAAAGTTTAATTCACATAAATAACTGTATACCTACTGAGTGATCTAAGTGAAATAGAAATCGAAACAGTTTGATGTATGAGCGAATCATCTAAACAATTGGGCGTCCAGTTAGACCGCCGGAAGTCATGGGTTTGTGGTTTCCGCGGGCATTCCATGGCGATTTGCAGACATGGGATCCGCGGTTAGGGCAATCGCTAACCACTATTCGTGTGGGATTTGGTAATCGATGGTGTTTAGATATCTCATTGGTTACATTGGCAATTTGAATCACAATTTGTAGGAGTAATATGGTAAATGAAATCTTTTGAACCTTATTAACGTGCAATCTACATATAATATGTTTATGTAAAAATCTACTCCGGAAGTCCTAAGTTTTATATCTTTAAAATTCTTAGCTCATCCTGCTCCAAATTAACGTACCATCACGACTAAAAGCTAGCCTATCATATCATCATCATCATCAGCCTCTAGATGTCCACTATTGGACACAAGCCTCCTCTAATCGCCGCCACTGCATCAGCCTATCATATAATAGAAATATATTAAAATAAATTAAAAATATATGTACCTAACATCCCCACCATCACGCCCTACTTCTCCCAATACCAGTTCTTTCGAAGCTCACGAAGTCATTTCCAAGTGGCTGAGTACCAAATAAACGCAGCTTGTTTGTGCTGAGTTTTTGTTTTGAACAGTTACGGTAAGCAGGCTGGTTATAATCAATAAGTGATCGCCGGACACGGTCACGCGGAGCAAAGCGCGGACGCGATGGTACGCGGGCTGCGGCCTTGGTGATGAGCGGAGCGAGTAGCGAGTTGTGTTTCCTATGTTTATTTCCGAGTGGTCTTATAAATTCGCTCTACGTTTATGGGTTTGGGCACGTGGTTATTACCACAAAGTTAAAAAAGGATTTATTGAAATGTAAGTAAGTACTCCTTATAAACAACTTACGTTGCTTTTAGGTAATAAACGCAATATAAAGCTTGTGAGGCACGTATAGCAATTGGCACTTGCTTAGGGTAGTGAGACGTGGCCTTAACTCTTCTCGTTCTGATACGTATTAAAATCGCTGATGAAAAATGCGTAAATATATGTCCTTATAATTTGTGCCAAGGAATAAGAAGTTGTGTTACAAAAAATAAAAACGCAATTCAGTATAAGGAAACATCCGCACAGGACAGAGGCTATCCGCTCCGCGTCTCACGCAGTCCCAAGTATCCAACAAATAAGCAGTAAACTTCTTTCTTATTGGATAATTCGTGATTTTAATTTTTTCTATCCGCACCGCAACAGGTGCTTGAACCTGCCATCCACGATCTTGGCATTGGGAGCCTCGGATGTTTCCCAACACGCCAATGATGGACTCGTTCAATGACCTATCTATTATGGAGCAAACCAACCTCCTGGGTGACGCGCCCTGAGGAGCTAGACTTGAGCCTCTACATCCAAAAAATAATAATATTGTTAACTGTTCCCTGGTGGTTCCACGTATATCATAACTGGTGAAGAAAGGGAGTACACCAATCTACCTACACATGTCTCTAGCTACCAATTCCTTCGGGGAATACAGGCATGGTGTGATGTTATGTTTTGTTCATTAAAGCTTCTATACTTCCTATTGTATCCATGTCTTTAATGAAACTGTTCCTTTATACGATACTTTCATTGATGTGTGATGTGTTTTCGGGGCGTGGAAAAGGGTGCAGTTGTCTGATGTAGGTGTAGTTATAAGATGCAGTTGGCTGATGTTCTAAAATGTTTGCATTGTCAATGTCAAAATATGTCATTGGCCAAATAATTGTCCGTCATTCTGTGTCGTTGTAGCTGGTTTTATATAGCTCCTGTCAACATAAAACCATCCAACAGCTTTCTTGGTGTCCCAATTAAATTCATATTTCGTTGCGCTCGAAAAATTAATTTAATAATTTAATGAATTAATTACTAAAACAAATTAATTTATTTTACGAGGAAAACTTAATCGTAAAATATTAATTGCAACATATTATCTTCTAGTCCGAATTAAGTTGTGAAATAAACAAAAATATATTCTCGCGATGTAAATCGATTGATTCCGTAACAGTTAACTGATTGACGATTGGAGGTCGTTGACATCGCTGCAATGGAGAACATTTACTGCAACCAAATAGTAACCTTACATTACATTATATACATACATATGTACATATCTTCACGCCTATTTTTTTTATGTTATCGAGGGGGAACCTTCAAAAGGTACCCGGTA